>CANNZV010001742.1:0-93332 GCA_947561585.1 Caprella mutica
GTTCCGAATGTGTATGGTGTGGAGTGTGTGTGTGTGTTTGTGGTATAGAGTGTGTGATATATTGAGTGCTATACTTATTTTTTCCTTTATTAATAATCTGAGACTTTTGAATACATGTACAACAGGTCAAAATATATTATTCTTGCTCGTGCTAAAATTTGGCCACATCTAATTGAAAACGAGGTATTAATAGAGAAATAATATTTAACGAGTAAATTAAACGCTTGATATCAGCTTTATATTTCCTCTTAATGAGACGAAGCAGGACTAATTTGAGAGACGAAGTAATGTTTCACATTGAGATATCTGAAACTTATGATATTGTCATGAAGTGATATTAAAATGGTTTGGAAAACCTTATCTTTTGCATATTTTTAAAATCTTTTAAAATACAATTTTATAATAATTCAGGTATCTAAGAAAAAAAAATCTTTAATCATAGAACACCTTTTTCTCTTTAAAAAAATGCCACGTCTCTGTACAACAAATCTGACAGAAATATAGAGTGTCAATCATTCAAAAACAGAAGTTTTCAGGAGAAACTGAAACATCTCCATCATCAGGTCATATTGATCTAGAAGGAAGTGTCACTTAGACAGGCCAATCATTCCCTTTAAATAATAATTATAATATAACAATAACATCTATACATAACACCTACACACCTGGAGGTATGTTTCATGCGAACATTTTTTTTTAATTATTTCAAATTTTGGCTTATCTGAATGCTATCGAACCCTTTAAATTATAAATTGAAATTAATATCTTTTTAGATAATTTATATATACTAATATTTTTATATTATGCAATATAGTGATACAGAGAGTCATTTTCTCTAAAATATAAATATATGTGTCTATATTTAAAAAGAATTAAAATTCTTCATCAATGTATTAACTAAGTTTTAGTAGAAGGGCATTACTTATTCTACTTATTTTCAACCAAAAAAAATCTGCTTGTCACCTATTTAAAATGATCTTCTATTGTAATTCCTAAATTAAATGGCGAATTTTAGCTTAATTCAGTAGGTCATTAAGCCTAAAACCATTGGATAGTGTACCATTGGATAGTGTACCATTGGATAGTGTACCATTGGATAGTGTACCATTGGATAGTGTATCATTGGATAGTGTACCATTGGATAGTGTACCATTGGATAGTGTACCATTGGATAGTGTACCATTGGATAGTGTACCATTTTATAGTGTACCATTGGATAGTGTACCATTGGATAGTGTACCATTGGATAGTGTACCATTGGATAGTGTACCATTGGATAGTGTACCATTGGATAGTGTACCATTGGATAGTGTACCAAAATGCAACTGGTGGAATCTTATTGTTGGCCAAATATACACGGTAAACGTTACATTTATTCCTTGAAGACAAAAGTTTAATTTCAACGTAAAATAATTGATATAAACGTAAATAATGAATATACAATCGTGTATGTAGGAGGCTTAGTTTAAAGTTTTTTTGATTGCGTTAATGCTAGCTGGTAAATTATATTTGTAAATTATAATGGTATTTTTAGATGAACTCTCAATTATTTACATAATGGTAAACTATCAATTTTTTTAAATACTAACGATTATAAATCATATAGTGTAAATAAATAATTTACTTGTGTAATATGTAATTGAAATGTGAAAAAATTCGTTCATTTAAAAAAAAAAAAAGGCGAGAGTATAATCAAAATATGATGAAAACGAACAGAATTTACTGTATAATTAATTCTTTCTATTATTTTCATATAATAACAATAAATAATAATTGTTGCTCAGTAATTTTGCTCCTTCTTCCAAGCTGTTTCCTAGCTTCACTGGCGAAGGAGGAGACCATTCATCTTCTATCGTAAATCAGTGTCGTGCATAGGGGCTATTATTCGTGTTTATGAGCCTTAAAATAGCCCCTCCTGCCTGCTCTGTATACTATTTACTTCCTGTTATGAAAGAAAGAACAACAGAATTCATATTAGACTGATTGGCAGAAGGCAGGATATAGAACATCTAAAATAAATCTCACCGGTACTTCTGTACTGTAATGATAAGATTATTCAGATTGAAGTGTATATGTATAGAGCTTGCCTTCTGTAATTTTGAGAAGGTGAATGTATATTTTTTCATTCATTCTAAATAATAGTTCTCGAATTACTACGAAACACGATACTTAACATTCAATTTCTAGATGAATTCATTACATAATGAATTTATTTTCTAAGTATTTAGTTATAATCAAATTAAAACTATATATCTGAAACCCTCTATATTTATTAGTATTCAAATATATAAAAACCTACCTCCTTCAATTATACATACTAATGTTTCAGTCATTGATCATTTATAATATTTCTATTCTCATATTAATTCCAATGCATAATAAATATATTAGGCTATTGTGAATATTCATTTCCTGTCAATCTTAATTTTATCATTTATTTACCATTTTTTGTTGTGAACCATCAGGTATATTCTTTGTATTTAATTCCCCATAGAAATAACTCTAAACAATATAAACAATACCGCGCGCCATTTGCTCCATTTTTGTTCAATAATTTCAACGCATTATGTCAACATTTCCATTGGAACAACAAAAAAAAATTCGGACGTTGCAGCAAGTCCGTGAATCGAGATTTATGCTCTTTGGAGGGCTGAAAAAAAGAGCGATACATATTTTTTGTAAGGGAACTGTTTGCTGTTGTGACTGGATTTAAGAGGAGTGTTTTAGTACGTTTATTCTTTTGCAGTAACTTCATTGTTCGTCATTTTACAATTGTTATTTCGGGACTGAGAAATACATTTCTTAAGTCATACTATTAATTTGTTGCAAATATGAAATTTCAAAAGATGATGGCAATTCTTAATAATATAATTTGTAGGATGAACGGGTAATTGTTTATAATTATATCTTTGGCTCCTGACTGCATATATAATAACATGTTATTTTGCTTGACCTTTGACCTAAGGATTATGTTTTGGTGGTCCACCAGGTATAACCCAACGTAATCTTCTATGATGCCAAGATAATATCACGAGCCCACAAGAAGCGTATATGGAAGTCAAACTTACAGTTCATATTGTATTCTTAATGAACTGACCTTTTTAAATAAAAAGAAAATTTATTACAAAATTAACATTTTCGTTTGTTGGAATCTCGTTTTCTTTTTCATTTCGTGTTAAAATAATTAAAAATATCTACTGCAATAAGCAAGACCATTTAATTATTATTTAATAATCACATATGACTGTTTATTTCTAATTTTAAATAAGATTTTTTAAGAGGTTTTATTTTGATCGGTAATTTTTATTCAATTGTAATCTTGTTATTTGTATAACTCAAAAAGTATTCAACCAAATTGCCTGAAACTTAGTGGGACGATTGGTCAATAGTTATATTGAAATACTTACTCCTAAGAACTGTATAAATACTCACTGATTTGCCGTTCTCACTAAATCTGAATTTACCTAAAAAGATAAGAAAAAGTCTGATTATTATTTACATATATGCAAAATACAGTCATTTTAATTGTATTTTTATTCGAAAAAAATTGTACCATTGTAATAAATAATTGAAGCTCAAATAGATTCTAGGAAATATCTAATATTCTCGAATGAAGGATATGATTGGTAGGAAGATTCTTTATCTGAAAAATTCTAAAAATGATCATATAATTCCATATCCAAATATGCCTTTAATTATCGTACCACAAATCAACTTCAGTAATTCTATTTTGAAACGATCATCAACAAATTGTTTTCTAATTTACTGACAGAAGTGATACAATTAGGTTGTTTAACTTCAACCAATGCAACCTCCAGCTTTCTATACTTCCCTTCTTGCCGTCCTAACTCAATTAGGTTTGAATGTACTTATTCCATTACTGAAGCAACGTGTTCTTGCTACACAGAAACAACAAGAACGTCGGAAATAGCGCTTTGTTTACGTAAGGAATGAGAGAAACTTTGCTGAGTGAATTAGTTAGTTCTTAGTGAATTTTAATTAATGTATTACAAAGAAATAGATGATGTAGTAACTGAGAAAATGATGTAATAGTATTATAGCTGCCAAATGTGTATCTTTAAATTTTTAACGATTTTACTGATAAACACGTGTTTACATAATTAAGTAGTAATGAAATTTGAAACATGAAATTTGAAATGTTTAAATGAAAATTTTTATTTATAGATTCTTAATGATAGACTATGAAGTACAAAACATAAAAATATTAACAATTCATGTAATTCCAATGATTTCATGTAATTTCCATAATTTCATGTAATTTCCAGGATTTCATGTAATTTCAATGATTTCATGTAATTTCCACGATTTCATGTAATTTCAATGCTTTCATGTAATATCCATGATTTCATGTAATTTCCATGATTTTACTTTTTTATCGTCGAACAAACAGGTTACCACACTCAATTTAAAACGACTAAATATAATCACCAAAACAATTAAACGTTAAATGGGGCTTAAAAATTTGTTCATCAATTCATTAGTCATTATTACGCTTGAAAATAATACACTCTGAATAAACGACAACAAGTTATGACAAAATATCAAATTTTGGTGGAATTGAACAACACGGTTGATATCTTTCTTAAAATTGTAAATTTTGATACAACACCTTATATTTTTCGAAAGTAGAGAAAAAAAGCAAATCAATGGTATATTTTGTTTACCTCTCAGCATTAATGCGAAAATTTTAATTGGTTTGAAATGTGCGCTATTCCACCAAATACATTATCATGGATATCTCTTCAAGTGGATAAGCTACTGAAAAACGAAAAAAGAGGCAGGTAGACAGGTGGAAAATGTTTCATTTTGACCGTGCAACATTGTAGAAATCAATTAATTTCATTTGCAACATGTTCGGAAATCATTTTCCATTTTATTTCAAAAATTCAACCTGGGTCATAAGGAGCGTGTCAGACAGCTCGAGAGCTGTTTCACTGATTTACCGATTCTTGAAAAAAGTGAATTATTCAATTATGCGGAGGCCAATTGTGGCAAATGATAATTAATATGGTAGTTCTATTCTTATGAAGTATTTTCCAAAAGGTTTCTGCAATATTTAAAGTGGATTAATTAACTTTAAGATCATTTTTCTCCATATCAGAATCTTGCCAAGAATATTTTGTGGAATTTTGAGACTAAAATATATTTAAATAAATTTCCATCAGAAGAATCACTTCAAAATTCTTACAAAAACTATTTACACAACTGACATTCAATTTAAATTTCAAGTATATCATTATTCTTCATACTTATGTACAGAATATCAAATAATTCAGGAATTGTATTTCATCGGAATTTGTTTTGGCGTGTCAAAGATAATTCTGTGTGATACAATTCGATTATCACTTGATATTTCGGTTATAAGACAGATAAAATTGAGATTCTTCTAATCTTTCGAAAGCTTATTACATGTACGTTAGTTTTGTATTAAAAAATTACTTAATATCTTGCAATTAGTCCGTTCAATTTAATCTATATCGCGAAATTCCACGAAATACTAAAGTAAATATGCCAGTGTGTGTTGCAATATCAAAATGGAGTTTGTTGCTTAACTCAAGTATTTGGTGGAATTTCATGATGAAAGTTTCTTTAATTAATTAAATAAGAATAGATTGACTAAAATCTTATCACGAGATTATCACTGGTAAAAAAAACTTCACTTCATTTTAAGCACATCAGCCAAAATAGATCCAATGTCAAGATATCAAATTTTCAAGTAACTGTATTTAAACAAATGGAATAGATCGATACCCACAAATTTTCATGAAATCTTAATCCTGAATTACTTGATATCATCATTTTGAAATGACTGAAATCGAATTGCTGAGAATGATGTGAAAGTATATATCACCAATGATATAACTCAATTAAAATTCAAGTTACTTCATTCAAATTGAATCGATCATAAGAGTTTTTGGTATGAAATTCCACGAAATACTTAAATAAAGCAACAACCTTAATTTTGATATTGCAACACACACTGGCATATTTACTTTGGTATTTAGCGGAATTTCACGATTCAAATCATATAACACATAATAAGATATATTACAAATAAGGGTGTACGTGGTTTTTATCATAGAATGAGTCTCCTCAAACACATATATCAATTTATCATAAATATTTGGGTGTAAATCGTTCTACAGTGAGTAAATTAGGAATTGTATTTCATCGAATTATTACGTATATTGAGGGGTCAATTAACTACTGTCGAACTCTCATAGTTTTATTGATCTAGAATGCTTAAAAAGTATTAAAACCTTCAATTTTAATTCAAACTAAACTATCTATTCGTTTTTTAATGATATCGGCACATGTGAAATTCATATAACCTAGCTACTATCCTAATGTTATTCAAATATCAATAAGTTTCAAATCAAGATATTGTGGAATCTAATTAATATATTCTATTACATCAAGACATTTATTGAAGATTCTTCAAAAAAAATTAAACCTGGTGCATCATTGGAAAGATCATCAGACACGATATTGCCATGATTTTCCTCATATATTGATTTATGATCTAAATTAATTTATAGCCGAAATAAAATGCTCGAAGTTTTCCGCAAATTAGATATTTTGGCTAACCGGCTTCACTAACAACCGCCAGATTTGAAGTAAAACTTAGAACTCTCTGTGTTTTTCACTGGAGCTAGGTACACAAGTTTCCACGTCACTAGTTAAGATATGAATTTAGTTCGTCTATAAAAATATTTCAGTGAAGGTTAAGATTAGATGATAGGGTAAAGAGTCAGTAACCGCATGCTTATTTTTTTATTAACTACCTAGCTACCGCTTAAATTAAAATAACTTTTAATCCAGACTGCAAGTCTGCAGGGATTAGGGAATAGTTAAGTGTTCTCCTAGAAATCCTCTATTTTGACTTCTGTTCTCAGTAAAATACATGTGGATATAAGAAGAAATTAAGGACTGTCCTCACAAGAGATGCTAAATTTTGTTATTTATATGTCCACTCTGCAGTCTGCAAGACTGCACAGTGACAAAACTGACAATGTGTGGCTCTCAGCAGCAGATTCAAAACTTCCTCAGCTAAATTAATGGTAACATAGGAATTAATTCAAAAACTCCCTCACGGCCTCGCCCAAGTTAATGGTAACATTACTTATTTACTAACATTGTAACATAGGAACCCAGTCTGCACCAGTTTGTATTTCATGGTAAATTCCACCAACTTCTCGGTGGAATTTTTCCCCCTTTGAAGATAGTATTCTAGCAAAGTCGGTGGAATTTTGCCTATTTATTCCTATGTTACCATTAATTTTCGGTGGGAAAATTGAGAAAATGCTGATGGATCAGCCCTATGTTTCAAAGTATGGCCAAAGTCGCCAATATATTGGAGACTTTGGAGAGCCAAAAATTCAATAATAATATGTCACTGGCGACTTTGGAGAGGTGAAATGAGTTATGAAACATTTAAATAACTAGTAAATCACTCATTAAATAGATTAAAAGGATGCACATGCATCAGACTAAGTATAATGGTACTTACAAATTAAAAATCTTCACATTGGAGCCTATTTTCTTGTTTTAAATATCTTAAATGTGGCGACCTGGACTCTGAAATCTTGGAGACCATTTCTTTTTCTCACTATATTGGCGACTTTTCTGCCATACTCTGAAACATGGGATCATCATCAGCCAAATTATTGAAATATTATGGTGGATTTTTTCAGCTTTTTGAAAAAGTCAGTGGGTTTCAGTGCACCAAATACAGACTGGAGTCTGCTGCTGTCTGCAAAGTGTGGCATTACTGGCATATGCCATATTAGTCCAGTCTGCAAGACTGCAAAGTATGCACAATTAGTCTCCAGATATTTTATTTGTAGGGCAATTTCTCTCCAAAGATTTTCAAATTTCTCTCCAAATAGACCAAAATTTTCTAAAAACTCTCCAATAAATCCAGATTGCAGGAACTGGACGGTTGGACCCTGGAAGTGGTAAACTGTTCTCCAATAAATCCTATAATTTTGCTATTAGTATTGTTCTCAGCAAAGTACATCATTACATTTAAACCAGTCTGTATTTCATGGGAAATTCCACTGACATGTCAGTGGAATTTTTTCACCCTTGAGAAAAATATTCCAGCAAAGTCAGTGGAATTTTTGCTATTTATTCCTATGTTACCATTCATTTTTGGTGGCTAAATTGAGAAAATGCTGGTGGATTAGCCAAATTTTTGGTAATATATTGGTGGATTTTTTCAGCTTTTAAAGTTTTTGAAGAAGTCAGTGGGTTTCTGTGCACCAAATACAGACTGGCATGTAAACATAGGAAGAAATTAAGAATTGTTCGCATAGAAAATGTTAATAATGTCCCATTTTCTGCAAACTGGCAATAAATACATGTAAACATAGGAATTAATTACTAATTTGTCGCCGGGTATTAGATGAATACTTCAGGAGATCAATTTCTAGGCCTCAATTGTCGCTGGATAAACTTCACAAATTCACCCATCTTTTATTATTAGTCTCCAAGATTTCAATTTTGAGGACAATTTGTCTCCAAAAATTTTGAAATCTGTCTCCAAAATGACAAAATTTCTCAAAATGTCTCCAATAATAACATGTAAGCATAGGAATTAATTAAGAAATAGTCACCAAGATCTTGCTCGACATATTTTCCTTCAAAAAACGTCTCCAAAGATCTTTGGCGACGTGGCCACACTTTTCAGACTGGATAGGAACCAGTCTGCAAAGTGTGGCAGTGGCATTAGTCTCCAAGATTTCAATTTTCATAGCAATTTCACCCAATTTGTCACCAAAGATTTTGAAATCTGTCTCCAATCCACTTTCCAGTCTGAAAAGCGCGGCCATGCCGCCAAAGATCTTTGGAGACGTTTTTTGAGAGAAAATAGGTCTGAACAAGATCTTGGTGACCATTTCCTAATTAATTCCTATGTTTACATCATGCCAGTCTGCAAAGTGTGGCATATCAGTCTCTAAGATTTCATTTCTGAGGGCAATTTGTCTCCTAAGATTTTCAAATCTGTCTCCAAAATGACCATAATTCTCAAAAATGTCTCGAATAATAACATGTAAGCATAGGAATTAGTTAGAAAATAGTCTCCAAGAAGATGGCAAGATCTAGCTCAGACATATTTTCCTTCATAAAATGTCTCCAAAGATCTTTGGGGACATGGCCACACTTTTCAGACTGGTTTACATGTAATTTTTTGAGAAATTTGGTCATTTTGGAGACAGTCTGACAGACTTTAAAATCTTTGAAGACAAATTGACCTCATAAATGAAATCTTGGAGATTGATATGCCACACTTTGCAGACTCGTGGCATACCAGTGTCCAAGATTTCATTTATGAGGAAGATTTTGAATAACTCAATATGCTGCCTTTCATTTATCTTGAGATTGAATTTTGTTTAATTTTTATGTTAAGATTAAATTCGTCGAATGACATTTTGAGTTTATACCTATATTTCCATTAATTTTGCCACGTGAGGTTTTGAATTAATTCTTATGTTCCTATTAATTATGCTAAGGGAGATTCTGAATTTGTAGTGGAGACACTGAAGGAGAATTATCTCAATTTGAAATCTGTTAGATTCACATAACACACTATGCTATAGGTTCAAATGTCTAATATTCGTATTAGATCTGTGTCAGTGAATCTTGGAAGAATGTTCCACACTCTGCAAGTTGGATATAGTCAACATTTTAATTTGGTAGCTCAGCTCTTAAGTGCCTGGGTACACTGAGCGATTAAACATGCGAGCTGGCCTTACGAGTTACCCATTTATGCCCAGTGTTGCATAAACACACGACAAGTAAACACGAAATGGGTATACATGAGTTAACTCGCAATATCAGCTCGCACGTTTACTTGCACTGTGTAACTAGGCCCTAGTAGTGATTGTCTATGATGAAAGCACAATCTATTTTATTCAAATCTCTGCATCATGTTTCTCATTCTTCCACTCCTGAAATTAAAAATGCAATTATATTATTAGCTAATAGTGATAAGTATCATTGTTTGAGCACTAACTTTTTATATTCATTCCAATACAGACATGAAATTTAGCAGACAAATCTAGACTTTACAAATATTAACATAAAGAACCTGGATGCTAATAATCCGAGACTGGAGGTATTGTGTAATCATACAAGAAAAATTCCCAGGTAAAGTGTGTTTGCTAATGTGGTAGATATCGAGGATATGAATATTCATTTCCTCATTTTATTTACTTAAAAATGTATTTTTCAGATAGGGATAATCTCTGATGATTTCTCAATAATGCTTAGTCATATAATAGTAACTTCCGGTTTTGGTTAAAATGAAACCATTTTTAGATTTTATATTATGCTAAATCTGGTGATTTATAGAAACAATTAAAGATATAAATTATTTCCCCATTTTATAATTGCTACCTACTTTCATTATGATTATTTTGCATCTGAGAAAATCAATTTTATTAGTTTACAATAAGTTTTATCTTGCATTATGGTACCAATTTATTGAACATATATTTCTTCAATACTCTGTAGCTACATGATGTAGATGATTGATAAGTCAGTATACTTTTGAGTTTGATGTAAACTAGCTAATTCACACGCTGAAGCTCTTACAGTTGTGATAACTAGAGTTGTTTATCTCAGATGTGTGGCAGGGGTAAAAAACGAAATATGAAGACAATCAAATCTTCAGGTCAAGAGCCTCAAGTTAAAAAAAAAAAAAATTCAAAGAAAACAAATGGACCAATATTCTTTGAAAGTTCTTGTCTGGTCACAGCCATTGAGAGAGGTGAAACACCATGATGCTATCAATATGAGAGTAAAGGTATTGTTTTACTGTTAGCTACAAGCTTACCTTGTGGATGTAGAAAAGTTGAGATAATTTTAAATTTTATGCAATCTAATTCAAATATAGAAATTGACTACAGTTTTAATTTCAGATTTGTGAAAATTTAAAACTATTTTAATTTCAGATGTGTGGCATTGCTAAGAGACGAAATCTGAACACGACCAAAACTGCAGTTGTTTATCCTAAAGTTACAGCACCTAAGTGTCGAAGCAGAGCACCAAGGCTCCCAATGGATGCACCAAAGCTCCCAATGGATGTATCAAAGCTCCCAATGGATGCACCAAAGTTCCCAATGGATGTATCAAAGCTCCCATTGGATGCACCAATGCTCCCAATGGATGAACCGAAGCTCCCAATGGATGCACCAAAGCTCCCAATGGATGCACCAAAGCTCCCAATGGATGTATCGAAGCTCACAATGGATGCACCGAAGCTCCCAGTGGATGCACCGAAGCTCCTAGTGGATGAACCAGAGCTCCCAGTGGATGAACCAGAGCTCCCAGTGGATGAACCAGTGCTCCCAGTGGATGAACCAGTGCTCCGAGTGGATGAACCAGTGCTCCCAGTGGATGAACCAGTGCTCTCAGTGGATGAACCAGTGCTCTCAGTGGATGAACCAGTACTCCCAGTGGATGAACCAGTGCTCCCAGTAGGTGCATCAGAACTTTATATGGGTGCGGTAGAGCTCCCAGTAAGTGCACCAGAGTTTTATATGGATGCACTAGAGCTCCCAGTAGGTGCGCCAGAGCTTTATATGGGTGCACCAGAGAATACAAATTCACCATCTCAAAGTAATCTAATCACCTTCAATGGGGAGGATATTGGAGAGAATAACGTTCAACCTAAATCTGATCTTGTTCAGGATTTTGATGTAAGTTTTGAATAATAGTAGCTAATTATTGTGAGTGTTATGTAGATTTAGAATGATTGCTATAGCTAAATAAAATGTTCATGTGGTTAGATAGGTAACTACATATTGACTAATTACCTTGACCAATGATGATTTAACTATGTACATTGCGGGCCTCATTATGGATTGTCTCCTTTCTTCAAGACTAATTCATTAGTTATGTTTTCATTTCAGAACGAAGAAAGCATTATCATACCAAAGCGAGCAGTAAAGCTTCTGGATGGAAGGATTGGGTTTTACCGCGAAGATGTGCTGGTGAGTTTATATTGAAGATTGCAATTGTTTTTATATGATGTCATAGCTATACATTACATTTTGGTTGTTTTCAGGTGGAGTTAGGTATAGCGAAAAGACAAGAAAGGAAGAAAAAGAAAAATTGTCCTGAATGTGGCGTTAAGCGGATCGAACTTCCCAGTCATATGCGAGTAAAGCATGGATATAGCAAAGAGAAAGCTTCAAAGATAAATATGATAACCAACCAAAGGGCTCACAATAGCAAAACCTACAAAGGGGTTCTCAAAAGAGAAAGACAGCAATGTCCCCAATGCTCATCAAAACCCCTTAATCTTGGTGTACATCTGAAACGAATCCACAATAAAAAAAATGTCATCATTCCAACCAAGAGTGCCTGCCAGAAGAATGAAAACCCTGTTATCGAATTGGATAGCAGTAATGTGACCATCAGAGAAAGTGTGAGTCTTGCTGAACTTGAGCCATCTCTTGATGAACAAGTTACTACTGTCAGCAATGATAAAGATCATCGAGACTCCATAGAGTCAGCTATATTGCGAGCAGTAGAATCAAGCAACGTGCTTCCTTTGAATTCCATGTCAGCAGACTATGAAGTGCCTGATCTCTTAAAAAAAGCACTCAAAGAATATGGCGAGTGGATGATGGGACCACAAGGTGGAGGTAACAAAAAAGTAACTGCATCTCAAAATAGAGAGATGATGACCAGAGTTTGTCATGATCTTAATGCTCAATGCGTATCTGACATTGTTGATGATTCCAAATTATGGAGGCTTATGTTAGGCAAAAAGAATGAGAAAAAATGGTCTGGACACACTTCAAGATCATACATGGTGGCCATTAAAAAGTTTTTAATGTTCTTACTCAAGGATAAGCGGAAACAAAATTATACAACTGAAGAAGACAGAGATCTTGCTCGAGATATCATAACTGATATTGGTAACTGGAGTAAAAGTTACAGGAACCAAATAGGCATTGAGGGTGCAAGAAAGAGAATCAAACATGCCCAAAATTTGATAGATCCTGACAAGTTCAATCATTACAAAGGCAGTGAAGAGTTCAAGAATGCTCTTTTATTATTTCAAGAAATGAGGAATGGAATTTTTGAACTAAATAGAAAAAGATTTTCTCAACTCCGAGGATTCCTCTTATTCAATGTGAATCTGCGAAATGCAAACCGAGCAGGAGTGCTTGCAGAGTTAACCACGGAAAATTTCAAAAACTACAAAAAAGGATGGGATCGAACCAAAGGGTGCAGTCAATATATAGTGACAATTGAAGAGCATAAAACATTGGCCACAAGTGGTCCTGCCAAGCTCACCTTCTCTACTCAACTCTTTGAACAGATGGATTTATATTTAAATCATGTTAGAAGTGAAATAGCAGTTGAAGAGAATGGCTATTTTTTCACTTCTTATAAAGGAAAGCCCATGTTGTCATCATCCTCTGTAGCGCACTACCTGAGTCGGCACACTGAAGCATCTGGTATTGGACATATGACGTCGAACGATTTCCGGAGATCTGCTACAACAATCACCAGACTTGTAGATCCCACCATGAAGAATCAAGTGGCTGGTCATCTCAATCATCATATTGCAACTGCTGAGAAAGTGTACAATGTGGTTGATAAAGACCTTCAAGGATTTGAGGCAACCCAATTTTTGCAAGATATATATGATGGGAAATTAGAGAAAACTTCAAAAGTTGAATTCACTTCAGGTTAGTTGTCAATTCTTTATGTTTTTCTCATCAATATTCGTTATATAGTATATTTTATTGACTATTGATGGTCTGTTCAATATTAGCTGATGAATGAACCTCCGTTTTTTCTTAGATGTACCAGGGGAAGCTCAGGCAAGCTCATCCATGTGTGCAGCAATGGAGAAAGAATTTTTAACGTCACAAGGTGGGTTATTTGAGGCAAATATTTTAGATCATTGTTCGGTAACAATAAAAATTTATGATTTTAACTACAATCAATTGCTATATGAGTTTTTAATTCTTGATTACTATCTTGTTCATTATAGAGAACAGAGTTATTAAGATTGAAAAACTGCTAAAAAGCTGCATCTAATTATTATTCTAATTCTGTCTTCCTTGGCAGATTGTGAAGACACAGATCAACTCGAAGAATTTGCAGAAATGAAATCCCAGTCCAAACAGAGGACCTTCCTAGATAGTGATAAAAACCGAATTCATGATCTGTTCTGGTCAGAACTTTTAGCAGGAAACACATACACAAGCTCTGAAATTGACGTAATATGCAAGGAAAACATTCCAGAGTTATTCCAGAAATATGGTCCAGTACGATTAAGGAACAAATTCCGCTATCTAAAAGCAACCTATCTACACAAGAAAGAAAATAATAAATTGTAGAAACCTAAATATTCGTCATGGCTAATTGAGATTTTATCACATATTTATGATTCATAACAACTATTAATTAGATACCTGTGATAATTAGTAATTAGTTGATACTCTGTTTTTCCATGTATTGAAAAGGATTGCTGCGTTGTATTGCAATTTTATTATAGATGTTTTTGTTTATTCCAATTTCTATTGTTTATTTGATTCTATGATATCTAGTCTTTCTCTATTAACTCTTTATTTCGTGTTATTTTTAAGAGGAATCTTGCTAATATTCTATAGCTAACTTTTATTCGATTAATTATTTATTTCATGTTATTTTCATAAGGAATCGTTCCTATATACTATATCTAATTATTTCCCGACTCACTCTTCATTTCGTGATATTTTCATTAGGAATCGGTCTTATATTCTGTCTAGTTATAAGTCAATTAACTCTTTATTTCGTGTTATTTTCACAAGGAATCGCGCTCATATTCTATTCCAAGTAATTAAAGGATTGCAATATAATTATTTCTATAGTTTATTGTATCTTAATACAAAAGTAACAGATCCTCCTTCATTTTATTTACCTATTTTAAGATGAAAAATATTGTGTTGGACCGTCTTTTTGAAATTACATCTTTGTTATTATGGAAAATATCACTTGTGAATACTACTGTCGAGGATAGATCATTAAATCAATATATGTGTACTGTAGAATGAAAGCAAAATGTTCTTATTAGATTTATTATTACTTATTTACATGTAGATGAAGGATATATTAATGAAATATCTTCTGTAATTATGATAAATAAGAAAGAAGAGTTTAAAATGCTAATATGACATATTCCAATTGAATCTGTTATAGTAGAGTTAATAATTTGTTCTGATTGAAGTTGCTAGAAATTTCAAAAAGTATTCTAATATGATTGAGCCGAAACTGAAAATTTGTAGTCTATCTACCAGACTTTTGAACTCTAGTTATATAATATCCTGTGAAACTATTCATCTAAAAGTTCACTGGTGTTCATTTTGATCTTAATATCGTAGGAAACTCTCAAATAGCTTCAACTTTCTATTTTGTTGATCCTACAATTATTAACTGAGAGGTACCAATCTAGTATGTAAATATTGATAAACTACTGTATGATGGAAATTGAGACTATTTTAAATGCTGAAAATCGCACAAAACCATATGCGACAAGATCTTGATTACTGATTACTTCTTGTTTTACAAACTAGAATTCTGAAGAGAAATGAGAGTTTAACTGGTTCGATCTACCAGTATTCAACAGATTAGCATTTATGCCACTATGGATTATTAAGTTCCCAAAATTATCAGGATTTCTCGATGCCACCATACAGCAAGATTACTCTTACCAGTTATTAATGCTCGTAGGATACTGCACAGAGTGCCTGTATATGTGGCTAAAATTAAATCCAGTAACAATAACAATTAGTTACCACATACATATATACTTGTAAGTGATACGTCGAAGAATTTCGTACTAGGCAATGAATAAATTAGAACAAGAATTTAAAGTCAATACATCTCTACTACTAATGAGAATTTGTAATAGAGATGCCAAAAATATTGCAAAAAGTTAACGGTATG
Organism: Caprella mutica; assembly: GCA_947561585.1. Classification (NCBI taxonomy): domain Eukaryota; kingdom Metazoa; phylum Arthropoda; class Malacostraca; order Amphipoda; family Caprellidae; genus Caprella; species Caprella mutica. Next base: position 15,979 of record CANNZV010001742.1, read on the forward strand.
TCAAACTGCTTTTTCATCATTAATACTGCAATTACTGGTACGTATGCAATGGGCTCATCATCCCTCATATGTTTTTATATATACGTATAAAAATATCTAAAAAAATCACGCACCAGAAATAATTCAAGTAGATATTATCCAATATCCTGGACACGGATTAGTTTGAGGAAATTAAATTGTTCATGAAATCGGAAAAGTTTTTAGAAATTTTATCTGGATGAGGTTTAACAAATTTATATTGATGAAGTGTATTGAAAAGCCGTTACCTTTAACAGAAAAATACATTAGTATATATATATATAAATATTAAATATCACGCTCCAGAATCAGGTATGATATATATCATGGATACGGATTACTTCGAGGAAATTCAATTATTAATAAAATAGAAAACTTGATAGAAATTTTTACTGGGTGTGCTGTAACTAATTTATACTGATAACCTTTTTTGAATCTATTTTTAACACCTGTTATTATTAACAGGAAAATAAACTAGTATAATATAAACGACTAAACATGTTAGATTTGATATTATTAATGTTCAAATTGAAATACTAAATGAAACAGTGGAGTGCATTATATCTTCGAATTATCAATAATATTATTGTATTCTAAATATAAATATATAATCGATTCATTAATATCAGTAGAATGATAATAATCCTGAATTCATCTTCATTATTGTGTAGATCACAAGTAATTGTTGATTAATCGACACCGTACACTATAATATTCTGCAAGATGTAAAAATTCGCCCAAATATTTACTGAATTCGACATAATATGAAAATTCCGCCATATACAATCTCATTCCCACAAAATCCTATAAATTTCCACCAAATACTAAATTCCACCATCAAATCTCTCAAATTTCGATTAAATACTGCATTGTCAAAACTACAACGCATCCATTGAAAATGTTTTTATTTTCTAACTTTCAAAGAATATTACGCATTGATTACTAATTATCTATTTCCAGTGAATACTCCTTCTCAATTGATTATATCAAATTGATTGATGTACAAAAAAGTATGAATTCAATGAAAGATTATAAGCATATTTCCACTTCAAAACAAATGTTAAACGAATTTATTTATAGACCTAATTGGACTCATTAACCGTATAAATGGTGAAAAAACTCCCTATAACCGGGTAAATAAACACTACAGATGTGACACAGTAACCAATGTGACACAGTAGCCGATATGACACAGTAGTCGACTCAAAGTTAAAAAGGATGAGTAATTTTCAATTGAAAGGATCTTTTCAGTGTACCATGTCATCGAAACTGAATAATAGGGAACACTGAAAAGATCCTTCCTAGCCACTACACGGTACACTGAAAAGATCCTTCCTAGCCACTACACGGTACACTGAAAAGATCCTTCCCAGCCACTACACGGTACACTGAAAAGATCCTTTCTAGCCACTACACGGTACACTGAAAATGTCCTTCCTAGCCACTACACGGTAAACTGAAAAAATATTTCCTAGCCACTACACGGTACACTGAAAAGATCCTTCCTAGCCACTACACGGTACACTGAAAAAATCCTTCCTAGCCACTATACGGTACACTGAAAAGATCCTTCCTAGCCACTACACGGTACACTGAAAAAATCCTTCCTAGCCACTACACGGTACACTAAAAAGATCCTTCCTAGCCACTACACGGTACACTGAAAAGATCCTTCCTAGCCACTACACGGTACACTGAAAAGATTCTTTCTAGCCACTACAGGGTACACTGAAAAGATCCTTTTTAGCCACTACACGGTACACTGAAAAGATTCTTCCTAGCCACTACACGGTACACTAAAAAGATCCTTCCTAGCCACTACACGGTACACTGAAAAGATCCTTCCTAGCCACTACACGGTACACTGAAAAGATCCTTCCTAGCCACTACACGGTTCACTGAAAAGATATTTCCTAGTCACAACACGGTACACTGAAAAGATATTTCCTAGTCACAACACGGTACACTGAAAAGATCCTTCCTAGCCACTATACGGTACACTGAAAAGATCCTTTCTAGCCACTACACGGTACACTGAAAAGATCCTTCCTAGCCACTACACGGTACACTGAAAAGATCCTTCCTTGCCACTACACGGTACACTGAAAGGATCCTTCCTAGCCACTACACGGTACACTGAAAAGATCCTTCCTAGCCACTACACGGTTCACTGAAAAGATCTTTCCTTGCCACTACACGGTACACTGAAAAGATCCTTCCTAGCCACTACACGGTACACTGAAAAGATTCTTTTTAGCCACTTCAGGGTACACTGAAAAGATCCTTTTTAGCCACTACACGGTACACTGAAAAGATTCTTCCTAGCCACTACACGGTACACTAAAAAGATCCTTCCTAGCCACTACACGGTACACTGAAAAGATCCTTCCTAGCCACTACACGGTACACTGAAAAGATCCTTCCTAGCCACTACACGGTTCACTGAAAAGATATTTCCTAGCCACTACACGGTACACTGAAAAGATCCTTCTTAGCCACTACACGGTACACTGAAAAGATCCTTCCTAGCCACTATACGGTACACTGAAAAGATCCTTCCTAGCCACTACACGGTACACTGAAAAGATCCTTCCTAGCCACTACACGGTACACTGAAAAGATCCTTCCTAGCCACTACACGGTACACTGAAAAGATCCTTCCTAGCCACTACACGGTACACTGAAAAGATCCTTCCTAGCCACTACACGGTTCACTGAAAAGATCTTTCCTTGCCACTACACGGTACACTGAAAAGATCCTTCCTAGCCACTACACGGTACACTGAAAATGTCCTTCCTAGCCACTACACGGTAAACTGAAAATATATTTCCTAGCCACTACACGGTACACTGAAAAGATCCTTCCTAGCCACTACACGGTACACTGAAAAAATCCTTCCTAGCCACTACACGGTACACTAAAAAGATCCTTCCTAGCCACTACACGGTACACTGAAAAGATCCTTCCTAGCCACTACACGGTACACTGAAAAGATTCTTTCTAGCCACTACAGGGTACACTGAAAAGATCCTTTTTAGCCACTACACGGTACACTGAAAAGATTCTTCCTAGCCACTACACGGTACACTAAAAAGATCCTTCCTAGCCACTACACGGTACACTGAAAAGATCCTTCCTAGCCACTACACGGTACACTGAAAAGATCCTTCCTAGCCACTACACGGTTCACTGAAAAGATATTTCCTAGTCACAACACGGTACACTGAAAAGATATTTCCTAGTCACAACACGGTACACTGAAAAGATCCTTCCTAGCCACTATACGGTACACTGAAAAGATCCTTTCTAGCCACTACACGGTACACTGAAAAGATCCTTCCTAGCCACTACACGGTACACTGAAAAGATCCTTCCTTGCCACTACACGGTACACTGAAAGGATCCTTCCTAGCCACTACACGGTACACTGAAAAGATCCTTCCTAGCCACTACACGGTTCACTGAAAAGATCTTTCCTTGCCACTACACGGTACACTGAAAAGATCCTTCCTAGCCACTACACGGTACACTGAAAAGATTCTTTTTAGCCACTTCAGGGTACACTGAAAAGATCCTTTTTAGCCACTACACGGTACACTGAAAAGATTCTTCCTAGCCACTACACGGTACACTAAAAAGATCCTTCCTAGCCACTACACGGTACACTGAAAAGATCCTTCCTAGCCACTACACGGTACACTGAAAAGATCCTTCCTAGCCACTACACGGTTCACTGAAAAGATATTTCCTAGCCACTACACGGTACACTGAAAAGATCCTTCTTAGCCACTACACGGTACACTGAAAAGATCCTTCCTAGCCACTATACGGTACACTGAAAAGATCCTTCCTAGCCACTACACGGTACACTGAAAAGATCCTTCCTAGCCACTACACGGTACACTGAAAAGATCCTTCCTAGCCACTACACGGTACACTGAAAAGATCCTTCCTAGCCACTACACGGTACACTGAAAAGATCCTTCCTAGCCACTACACGGTTCACTGAAAAGATCTTTCCTTGCCACTACACGGTACACTGAAAAGATCCTTCCTAGCCACTACACGGTACACTGAAAAGATCCTTCCTAGCCACTACACGGTACACTGAAAAGATCCTCCCTAGCCACTACACGGTACACTGAAAAGATCCTTCCTAGCCACTACACGGTACACTGAAAAGATCCTCCCTAGCATGTCCTTATCGAAAACTGAACATCTTTTTTTAACTTTCAATTGGCTTACTATGTACTATGTCATATCGGCTTTTTTTGGTGTATTTACTCCAGTTATTCGAGAAAAATAGTATAGTGTATATCTATATAAACAAATTAGTATATTTAGAAAATTAAGTAGTTTAAACCAAAGTCAATAGGAATAACTAGAAATAATTATTATTTATTTAGTGATTTAACTATTATTACGATATATTCTTTACGAACATAATGTATAGCTTTGGAATAAAATGAAATTATATATTGAATAAATATAAGTATATTAATTATCGTTCACTTTTTTAATAACATCATGATTCAAAATGGTGAATTTAATATTAATTACACCATAAATAATATTTTGATTCTCACTCTATTGCATTAGTGTCTATTTTCCACCTAAAATAGATCATTCAATATATTAAACTGATAGCAGTAATGAAAAACCGGTTCAGTGAAAAAGGAACATTATATAAAAACAGGCCGTTATTGATATCACATATTTTTGTCAATTTTTTTTTGGTCAAATATTTTTTAAAATCATATTTTTGTCAAATTATAATTTTTTTTTATTAAATTCCTGTGTTAATTAAAACATTGGAATGGTGGATCGTCCACTTCTTTCTTCTTCAATTATATTCCAAACAATATAAATATCTATTATTATATCTGATATTAATAATTTTTCATTCAAGTTAACATTTACAGTCACTATAATCAATGCAGTGATGGACAACCAGATATTACTATTGGTTTACTTTGTTAGTTTTTTGTATATATTCTTCTAAATATAATATTATTATTATAAATCGATTCTGACTATGAATGTGACAATAGGCTTTGAAAATCACAAATCTTAGGAGTTTCATAATCGAAATGGAATGAAATGGTATCGAATTCTATTTACCGCTGTTGTAAAGCGAGTCAATACTGTTAAATTCTCTCCGTCTATAATATTTTCATGATCTATAATATTGAAAGCATATTGTCAAAAACCTTAACAATGAATCTTCCGACTAGTAGTGTGCTATGCAAGCTAGTACAGTAATCTTTTCAATAGTGAAATTAGAATCCTGAGTAATAATTAACTCAATATAATGAGCAAATTTTCTTTAGTCTTCCATAAAATGGCAAATAGTTTTCTGAAACTTATGCCCATTCACTATATGGGGTAGTTTCTTACTCCGGACTTCAGATGCACTATAGAGGAGTCCACAATGCAGGAGCTCAACTGAAATAAGATTTGTTCCTAAAAATAAATCTAAGACTATGTTTCTAAGATTGAAATGCGTAGATCTAAGACTGTGTTTCTAAGATTGGAATGCGTAGATCTAAGACTGTGTTTCTAAGATTGGAATGCGTAGATCTAAGACTGTGTTTCTAAGATTGGAATGCGTAGATCTAAGACTGTGTTTCTAAGATTGAAATGCGTAGATCTAAGACTGTGTTTCTAAGATTGAAATGCGTAGATCTAAGACTGTGTTTCTAAGATTGGAATGCGTAGATCTAAGAAGTGTTTCTAAGATTGGAATGCGTAGATCTAAGACTGTGTTTCTAAGATTGAAATGCGTAGATCTAAGACTGTGTTTTTAAGATTGAAATGCGTAGATCTAAGACTGTGTTTCTTAGATTGAAATGCGTAGGTCTAAGACTGTGTTTCTAAGATTGAAATGCGTAGATCTAAGACCTTGTTTCTAAGATCGAAATGCGTAGATCTAAGACTGTGTTTCTAAGATTGAAATGCGTAGATCTAAGACTGTGTTTCTAAGATTGAAATGCGTAGATCTAAGACTGTGTTTCTAAGATTAAAATTCGTAGGTCTAAGACTGTGTTTCTAAGATTGAAATGCCTAGATCTAAGACTGTGTTTCTAAGATTGAAATGCGTAGATCTAAGACTGTGTTTCTAAGATTGAAATGCGTAGGTCTAAGACTGTGTTTCTAAGATTGAAATGCGTAGATCTAAGACCTTGTTTCTAAGATTGAAATGCGTAGATCTAAGACTGTGTTTCATGCTCTATATCCCCACTGCGTCAGTCCATCCCCCGCACATTAGCACCATTTGTCACGAAGTAAGGGCCTCGTTTATTCCAGTGTCCATTTTTTGTGTTACTCCTGCACGCTCTCAGTTGGATGGAAATTCATAAATTGTGTCACTTTACAAATTGACACTCAGTGCCGTGTTTTGGAGTAGATCATTCATACGGTGTCAAGGAAGAGTAGAAGAACAATATTCTACTGCTATTATTTGAATTACCTTACTTTTTGTTTTTGTTCAAGAAGACTATTTTTTCATTAAAAACAAGAAAATCAAAACTATAACAATTTATGTATAAGAATTTACTTAGAAGTGCTGATGGATAATTTTTAGTTGTTTTTAATTTATTATCAATATGGTTTTTCTTAACAAAATATTTACGGTTAAATAATAGATTTTAAATTAATTAAAGCGTGATATATAGACGGAATGAGTTTTATTTTAGAAGTTTTCTACTGTAATTTTCCATGGAAATATGAATGCATTGCATTAATTTTATTGCCAGTATTGTTTCATTTAATTATGATATAAGAATTATAAATTTTATATTAATTTAATATTATATACAAAAATTGTAGTATTTGACTCTATAACTGAGACTCGTTTCGATTGAATCATTTCTAGTACAAAAATGGTATTTGCTTTTATACAGGGTGACCCACAAAAAGTGTACCCAAGTTTGGATTAATATAATATTGTACACCTAGATTATTAGGCAATGACGGTGGTAGATTGGATACATAAAAAATATATAATTTTAAAAATTTACTTCAACTCATTTCATAACTACTTATAAACTAGTGTACTTTCCTGTTAAAAATAACGGGTCATCATCAATACCAATTTATTTCCCATTATTACGTTACTTTTAATGAATTCAATTAAAATTAAATTTTCTGTATAGTCTAATCTGTTTTATAGATTAAATAAAATAAATAAATAAATAAACACACTAAGGAAATTATTAGTATAGATACGATATTTATATCAATGTTCTAAGATGGGTACACTTTTTTGTGGGTCACCCTGTATAAAAACCTATTAGAAAATTTCTTATTGGTGTTTGTTATTATTTCACACGTATCATTTTTTTTACATAAATCGAAATAATGAAGATATTGCAAAATGAGTGTTGATTTGTACCGTGACACAATCGAATTTCTATATTTATCATTTGAGCTCTTAAAATTAAAAAGTACATAATTATCCCAACCAATAATGAAAAGATATCCTTTTAATGGAAAATACATAATACATATCCTAATAATAGGAATTACATATCCTAATGATTAAAAGCTCATATCTCACAATAGTTAAAAAATACATATCCCAATAAATATCTCATAATATTTAAAAGTACATATCCTTTGACGAGTGTATAATACCTACATTTTAAATAGGCTGTAAACAGTTACATTATTTACATGTTCCCATTCATTCTATTCACCCAACTCTCTATTTCAGGGTTAATATTCTCGTAACCTCTCTGTTCTCTCACCGGAGATGAAGAATAATGTTCCATGATGAGTTTCCATCGCCGGATTGTCTATCATTTCACGGCTGGATTCCAGGGAAGAATTAACCGGACGTTGATTTGCATTCCATGGACTGTCTTGTTTCTTGAGCTGGATAAATTATGCGATGGAAGAAAAACATAAATCTGACATACGCAAGAAATTCAGGAAGAAATTCAATGCAAATGACGAGCATGGTTTGGTATAATAATGTTATTCTTATGGGAAATTATTAATAATGTGTATGAGAATAAAATAAGAGATAAATTTAATAAGTTCAGAAGAATAGTTGATTATGAATTTAGAATTTTGTTATAGTTTGATTCCTGATTAATTGGTTGAAAGAATTTTAGTCATATAGGGCAAAGGAACTAAAGCTCCAATTCTCCACGATTAAAGGATCTATTGAACGATAGACCCTTCTCTCAGAAAAGTTAGATAGAGTCTTTATCTTATTTGGCCCTTCAATGATCTTACATCGAAAACAGGTCTCATTATAAACTATATTTCCAAAAAATCATCAAACAAACTAATTTATCATGATAAATTGACGATCATTAAAATTGCTTTAATCAATAAATTCAAATGTAAATTGAAATACGTTCAAAAGCTAAGTTCATCGAAGAGATATCAGAGCGTGAGCGATGGTTTACCTATGATGTACTCAGCACAATATCAAACAATCATGAAGTTTCCAAGAGCTTTATTAGGGCCTGGAATCACCACTTCGTGAAGATTTCATGTACTAACTTGTTCCATTATCAGAGCTGCCAAGACAGAATATTATGCAAAGTAGCTCTTACACTCCACAATGTCAGCACTAATAATAATAAACTGCAGTCGCGAGAAAGAGGATTATCAGCCTCGAAATAGAAACAATATACTATCAAATGAATAACTATTCCAAGACGCAATAATCAGAGAATAAAAAAAAATTAATCTAACACTATTTTGATATCAAAACATAGGAAGGGAAATTGAATTTGATTTTAAACTTTAATGAACATGTTCATAGAACTAACTGTTAAAACTTTTTTATTTTATCGAATAATAGAAGTGTTTCTGATGTATTTAAGAACGGGTATGCAATATGGACTATTAATTTATCCGTTAGAGATCGATATGTCCATTATCATAATTTTTATTACAGTTAAGCACCCTAAGCCCAAATATAGAACACCAATTACTTTTGCTCTAAAGGACCGTACACGCGTAGGGATTTTTTAATTTTTGTCAACCAGACTTTTTGCTAAGCTCCTCCTACTTTTTTCACGAGAATATAAGAAAAAACGATATAATTATTTATTTTAATTGGTATCCATGATACCTGCAGATATACACTAGTAAATAATAATATCATTTTTTCTTATATTCTCGTGGAAAAATTAGGAGGAGCTTAGCAAAAAGTCTGGTGGAAAGACTTAAAAAAGCCTACGTGTGTACGGCCCTTTAAAGTAGTTTTTACTTAAAAAAGGGCTTGCATCTATGTATAAATTTTCTTCTATACTCTTATTCAATAAATATTTTCATCTTCACATAAGTTTCCTCTGAGTTAATTTAAGCAAGAAATACTCTTTTGGCTGATATTAAAGATGCTTCCATAACGCTATTAATCTCGTTTTTTCCTAATTAACTCGTATCCTGAACTGCGTTAGGCAGGCGATTAAAATGCCAAGTCTGTGCCAAGCGTTTTCGGGTGAATCTGCTTATTTAGGTAAAATTAACATAGGATATCAAATTAAAAGTAATTTAATAAGATTAATAAAAATCTTAACAGCGATAAAATTTAATTAGAGCTAAATTCACATTCAACGTCTAAAAAGTATTGTAAAAAATATTCATTATGTAATACTAGTGTATTAACGGTCAAAAATGATGAATTATAATTATTTCAATTACAAAATATTCCAGAATAAGAGCTGATCTTTCTTGTCACTCTTTATTCCTCTTTTCTCACACTGTATAATAAGAGCTCATCTTTCTTGTCACTCTTTTATTCCTCTTTCCAATCAGGTTAGACACGAGGCGTAAAATCCATCTCGATATTCCGCAGTTTAGGCTCAGCCGATCATAATTTGAATTGAAAAAAAAATATATCGCCAAAAATTTCCCCCCGATATTTATACGACACCTCCCTGTGTCTGTTTCAACATTGAGAAGCAATGTAGATTTTGCATAATATGTTTTTTCAATGTACAGAATATAAGGCAAAATTGTGATTGTTTGATTATATGTAGTAATATTGAGAAATATATATATAAGGAAGGGGGTGAGTGTTATAAAAATAGTATCGATTATTACTGAGATGAGGTAAGTAAATCATTTGCAGAAAATTCGTTATTAAAATAATGATAAAATTGATCTACAATTCTCAAATAATTACACTGAAATATCAAGGTCAAAACGATACAAATATTTAACCTAAAATCGCAGCAGTATTACTCCAGTATAGTTAGAGTATTGGCAATGTTGTTCCAAGATACATTAGTAAGGAGTATTACTGACTGTTCAATAGATTTTCAAGAGTCAAATTATACGACAATAATGTACAGTTATAGGGACAATAGAAAAATGCATATTGCAAGTCAAATTTACTAACATTATCTATTGCTTGGATAGACGCAAGAGACATTCAACAGGAAACGTTTAAATCGTTTATAATTTTCATTTCCTTGATATTTGTTTCTTTACATAACCTTTTCTCAAAAATTCGTTCAATTGAATAACTACATTTGAAGTAAGAAGTCAATCCCCCTAGGTTATGAGTTTTACATGTGATACAGTTTCTAAGTCACTTGCAGTCGTTGTACCAGTTATACGAGGTATAAAACTTAATACTCGTCTCTACACACATAAACTCTATAAGGTTTGTATTCCGCCTTCAAATTAAAGTCTGTGGCTGTTTTTCAGTGAGAGTGAATCATATCTTGGATTGAAGGGAAAGGTATGTAACGAAAAACTGAATAATCTTTAGGATAGATCTTTCATTGAACATGAAGACATTGTTTTGCTCAAAATTGATAATGAGTTCAATTGAATTTAAAATGAAAAAAATATTATACTGTAGATAATGCTTAAATATTATATTCCAATTCTTAGTGATTATTCAATAATTTTCTATCTGCATATTTTCGAGAATTTTTATGTAAGTCGATAATACCTATTTAATACCTATTAATACCTATTCAATACCTATTAATACCTATTTAATACCTATTTAATACCTATTAATACCTATTTAATACCTATTCATACCTATTTAATACCTATTCAATACCTATTAATACCTATTTAATACCTATTTAATACCTATTTAATACCTATTTAATACTTATTCATACCTATTTAATACCTATTAATACCTATTCAATACCTATTAATACCTATTTAATACCTATTCAATACCTATTAATACCTATTTAATACCTATTTAATACCTATTCAATACATATTAATACCTATTCAATACATATTTAATGCCTATTTAATACCTAATTAATACTTATTCATACCTATTTAATACCTATTAATACCTATTCAATACCTATTAATACCTATTTAATACCTATCAATACCTATTTAATACCTATTCAATACCTATTTAATACCTATTTAATACCTATTCATACCTATTTAATACCAATTTAATACCAATTAATACCTATTTAATACCTATTTATACCTATTCAATACCTATTAATACCTATTTAATACCTATTTAATACCTATTCATACCTATTTAATACCAATTTAATACCAATTAATACCTATTTAATACCTATTCATACCTATTCAATACCTACTAATAGTACCAACTTTTATGAATTAGGCTCAAATATCTCTTTTTGCTATGATAGATACTATTTAAAAGTATCTTTTGTTAATTTAGAATTATTTTAAATATTTAAAATAATTTTTTGGAGTATTATACTTCTCCAAATTTATCTATTAATAATTATAAAATATTAAAAGTAGATATTTCACTAAAATTTCAAACGGACTACTCATTACTCTTCAGTCAATAAGGTTTATTAAAAAGTCTACGGAATTTACTATGATAAAGTCAAGTAACTATTATCATAAATTAAATAATAATTATAGTTGTATATATCAAGAAATTCTTTTGTCACAGGAAGAAGTTTTGAATCATGGTCTTCATCATTCTATATTTATTTCTATGTATAACTAATACTTTTTTATTACATAGGAATCATAAAATTGTCCAGGGCATCTTTAAAAGGGATATTCGCAGAAAAGAAACTTCAATAAAAGACTTAATATGAAACTTCAAAGTTTATTCAAAATAAATAGTATACTGAATAGAATACTTATTAGTACACTTAATTGTTCACTAGAGAATAAACTTGAAATTATGAGAATAAATTAGTATTTACTTAAAATCGTTAAACGATTTGAGTCTTCCCAATTAATCACTATTTACTATATTTTCTTTTAAATTTTAATTGAAGTTGAAATGAATTTTGGAATTAAATTTTTATCCATTCATATACATCCATCATTAATAATTTTCACTCATTTTTCAATGTGATTCATTCACTGCATATTAAGTAGTAACTAGAATAACAGAAGAGCATTGAGTAAAATAACATCGCTTTTAATTTGGTGAATGGAGAAAAGTTTTACATTACATGGAAACTGATTAGAGATTTAGAGGAAGAAGAACAAAATAAAGAGGGGATAATGAAGAGAATGAAAATAAAGAGAGTGAAGATAAAGAGAGTGAAGACAAAGAGAGTGAAGATAAAGAGAGTGAAGATAAAGAGAGTGAAGACAAAGAGAGTGAAGACAAAGAGAGTGAAGACAAAGAGAGTGAAGACAAAGAAAGTGAAGACAAAGAGAGTGAAGACAAAGAGAGTGAGGACAAAGAGAGTGAAGACAAAGAGAGTGAAGACAAAGAGAGTGAGGACAAAGAGAGTGAAAACAAAGAGAGTGAAGATAAAGAGAGTGAAGACAAAGAGAGTGAAGACAAAGAGAGTGAAGACAAAGAGAGTGAAGATAAAGAGAGTGAAGACAAAGAGAGTGAAGACAAAGAGAGTGAACACAAAGAGAGTGAAGACAAAGAGAGTGAAGATAAAGAGAGTGAAGACAAAGAGAGTGAAGAAAAAGAGAGTGAAGACAAAGAGAGTGAAGACAAAGAGAGTGAAGACAAAGAGAGTGAAGACAAAGAGAGTGAAGACAAAGAGAGTGAAGATAAAGAGAGTGAAGACAAAGAGAGTGAAGACAAAGAGAGTGAAGACAAAGAGAGTGAAGACAAAGAGAGTGAAGACAAAGAGAGTGAAGACAAAGAGAGTGAAGACAAAGAGAGTGAAAATAAAGAGAGTAAAAACGAGAGTGAAATTAAATAGATTGAAACAAATGAAAGTTAAACTATGTAGAATATACACAAAGAAATTCGAATTAAATTTGTTCATTTTTTTGAAAACCGAAACAAAAATTTGAAGTTAACAGATGGCACTTTCATATTATGCTATTCTTGCCGAAAAACTGATTGTAATTATTTTAAAAATGGAGAGTATTTCAGTCAATTATTCAACTTTAATTTGATTCAGGAAATAAAAGTGTTGGAAAAAACACCATGACAGCAAGTGTCAGAGACCTGAATGTCAAGGGGTGATGTCTGTCACATGAATTCTAGAGCGAATCATGTCAGAGCAGAATATTATTTTATCTGTTGCATTTAGAGAACTTTAGATAAAACATACAAATTTGCAAAGCAATGTGTATCAACATAACATAATTAAATGTCATTTTTATTTTTATTTTACCTATGCAATAACTATTATTCCTGGTATAACAAGTGAATATCCCATGCAAAAAGATTTCATACCTAGGATATTCCCTTAGTTTCCCAGGAATAAACATTTTGCCTGGTTAGAAATCGTAGGCTTCATTAAATGATATATGTGATATACATGTTACAACTAAATAAGAGAACAATTATTGCATACACAAACTATAATAACCTGTGTATCCACATCATCACGTATGCAATGGTACTTTAATCTCCTGAAAAATACCTCTCTAATCCTCTAGTGTGAATCATTTAAACACAAAGCTTCTGAAATTAGAAGTTTGAGGTGGGATCAACTGTAACTACACCCACTGGCATCGTCACCGAATATGCAACTACTTGCAAACCTACAACTGCACTCACTGGAATTGTCAAAGAAAATACAACTACATGCAATTCTACAACTACACTCAATAGAATTGTCAACGAATGTACAACTACTTGCAAACCTACAACTACACCCACTGGAATCGTTAACGAATGTACAACTACTTGCAAACCTACAACTACACCCACTGGAATCGTTAACGAATGTACAACTACTTGCAAATCTACAACTACACTCACTGGAATCGTTAACGAATGTACAACTACTTGCAAACCTACAACTACACTCACTGGAATCGTTAACGAATGTACAACTACTTGCAAATCTACAACTACACCCACTGGAATCGTTAACGAATATGCAGTTATGCATAATTCTCAAATTACACTGATTGGAATTGTCATCAAATATATGTATACAACTAGTTGCAATTTTATAACTGCACCGGATAGAAACGTCAACAAATACCAACTATTTACGGATAAACAATTTTTCAAATCACGAAATCATTCAATTCACGCCTTGAAATTGACTTTAACCTAATTCCTCAAAATATGTAGGCATTAATTCACAAAATACGTAGACTGTCAAGAGCAGCAAATCCAATTTAATTACTCCATTTTGAATGGTCTCGCCATTGACTTTTTGAAAGTGTGATGCCGACAGAGCGACAGAGAACTACAAAGCGAGACTCCAGTGAATTATTTAAATAACCTCTAAAGTGAATTTAATTGAAAAGGAGGGCAATCGATTGTAAATATCTTATATTGAGTATCATGACGGGTTGAGGTGATTTGAGAATGCGATATATTTCATAGATGCATCGTGAACCATTGCTATTTTGAAAAATCAAATAGTGAAAAATTTGAATTTGTTTTATGTTGTTTATCAGTTATATGACAACCAAGAAGATATTTGTAATAACAAATAATATTTCTCAAAATGACATTGTCCCGATACAACGTCAATATTGTGATAATATTGTAACAATATAGTTAATAGCAATGGTATAGCAATATTGAGGCAATGTTGTAACAATATTGAGGCAATACTGTAACAATATTGAGGCAATGTTTTAACAATATTGAGGCAATACTGTAACAATATTGAGGCAATGTTGTAACAATATTGAGGCAATGTTGTAACAATATTGAGGCGATGTTGTAACAATATTGAGTCGATGTTGTAACAATATTGAGGCAATGTTACCTAATATTCATCGGCATATTTTCTTACTTGTACAAATCAACAATTTAAATTAACCGTCAAATATTACTTACTGCCGATTAAACTTTCAATTGTGCGTATGTTGCAACGTACAATGGATAACCTTTCAATTGTGCGTATGTTGCAACGTACAATGGATAACCTTTCAATTGTGCGTATGTTGCAACGTACAATGCAGTGTTCTGATCAGCTCATATCCTCTGGGAAATGAACACCGAACTCTTCTCTCCACCAAAAATACTCACAGTCGTTACCAGGAGAGAAGTCGAGGTGAGAGTGACTGTATTCTCTAATCTGAATTTTGTTCAATAGTGAGACTTAAATTTAGTCTGACGACAAGATTGAAATAATAAAATATTCCTAAAATGAACGCTAATTACCGAAAGGTAAAAAATATTAATTGCAATTATAATCTTTTCAATGATTTTACCATGTGATTACTAGTTTAAAATATTTGGTGCAATTTTGAAAATGATTCATACAAATAAATGTGAATTATTTTATTTTCTAAATATCAAACGTATGTGTATGTACATACCTAAATTTTATCACAAAATATGTAGTCATCCCATCATATAATTTTAACGTATAATTAGGTTCCATACTATAAAACTATAAAATTATTCATCGATATATCAGAATTAATCAAACATATATATCGATAAACCGTATTTTGAATTGTTAACAACAAATATTTTTCAAAATCAGTTTTTAAGCAACAAGAAATGGAGAAATGAAATTCCAATTAACTCCACTGAAGAAAACACTAACTAGTTTTTTTTTGAAGAATCGGAGGGTAGCTGGGATTCGGAAATCAATCATTGAATTCCAATAACGAAACTGAAGAAATGAAAAATCCCTCCGGTGCGTTATATTGCTCTGAATGATCATCCAGAGATGAGAGTCAGGAGGACGGGTCAAAATTATTGTCCTGGATATTCTCTACGCGAAAAATAGGAAAAAAGGGTTTATAGGTATATTCCACCCTGGGAATGTCCACCCCGAGTATATTCCACCCCGAGTATATTCCACCCCGGGTATATTCCACCAAAGTTATATTCCACCCCAATAAATTTCATCCTGGTGAATTCCACTCCGCGTATATTCTACCCCGCGTATATTCTACCCCGCGTATATTCCACCCTGCGTATATTCCACCACGCGTATATTCCACCCCGCGTATATTCCACCCCGGGTGTTTCGTGTTAGATTGGTATGGAATGACGAAGGCAAAACACATAAGGCAGATGTTTATATATCAAGCTCTGTACAGTAACTGAACATTCAAACGTAACAAGTAACACAGTATTAGTACGAAGTACCAGAAATGTACTTTAGTACTTAATCACTTAACATCTCCCTTTCTCAGGATAAACAATTCATAACGAAATTAAATAAAAATGAGTTCTTATCCAATAGTTTCTTTTATAGAAACTAAATAAACATATGCTAATATAATAACAGAATAAATCAAATGATAAATGTAATCAAAAATTGGAATTGTGATTCAATAATTTTAGGTGAATGTACAGCTAAATACATTATCAAATATTATACTAGAAAAATGAAAATTAATACATATTATTATCTCCTCTCCTTGCTCTTCAATATTGTAGTCGATCAGGTGGTTTCACCACCCTTCCGTACCTAGTCACAGGGAGTAGTTCTTTTGTGGGAGTTTCAGCTACTGAAGTTTCACATTCAGATTGTCGAGTCATAGTATCGTCTCTCGTTTTCTTGTACTTAGGCGTTGTCATAGAAAACGGTTTTATGGGACTCTCTGGTAGATGTGTAGTAGGCGGTCTATTATCAGTTGCGTGGTGATCTTTTTCTTCAGTTCGTTGTTTTCGGATATGTTGGCGATCTCTCCGATATGTCCTTCCGTCATCAGTTCTAACTATATATGACCTGTTGCTGATATTTCCCTGTACATGTGCTTTTTTCCATAAGTCATTTTTGGTGAACGGTTGCATCCTTACGACTTCCCCTGCTGCTAAATGTTGCAATGGGCGTCGATCGATGTACTTTTCAGATGATTTGTGCTGCTGAAATTCCCTCTGTTCACATATTTTCTCGTGTTTAATAAGAAGAGGTTTTAATAGTGTTGGATTTGTAGGCAAAAGGGTTTGTGTGCGTCGGCCCATCAGTCGTTGTACGGGGCTGTAGTCAATTCCCTCTTGAGGTGTATTTCTGATATTAAGCAGAGCCAGGTATGGGTCTTCTTTATTTCTACTGCATTTCTTCATGAAGCTCTTCGCAGTTTTTACAGCAGCTTCAGCCGCTCCATTTGCTTTGCTATTTCCAGGGCTGCTTGTCTTGTGAGATATGCCATATATTTCACAAAACTCCCTGAAATCTCTCGAAGTCAATTGTGGGCCATTGTAACTAATAATGGTATCTGGTATTCCATATCTAGCTATATGAGATTTCAATTTACTTACAACTTCAGGTGAAGTTAAATCTTTCAACAAATCAACCTCAAAAAATTGACTATAATAATCAACAGTAATGAGATAATTCTTGTCCTGTATAGTGAAAATGTCTATGCATGCCTAATTTTTGCCACGGTCGATCGGGTACAGGATGTCTGATGAGTGGCTGTGTCGCTTGTTTACTTTGCTGTGATGCACACGTGTCGCACATCTCTACGTATGCTCTGATGTCTGTTGACATCCCTGGCCAGTATATATATGTACGCGCTCTGCGCAAACATGAATTTATACCCGAATGTCCAGTATGAACTCTTTTCTTCATTTCCTGGCGTAGAATTTTCGGTATCACTATTCTTTGTCCTCTCATTATGATGCCATCTTCCATTGTCATTTCATCCCTGTAATTGAAATACGGCACCAATGCTTGGTCTAATTCACTTTTATCGTTTGGCTATCCTTTTAAAATAATTTCCTTCAATTTTTGAAGATTCTCATCTTCATCTGTCGCATTCTTGATTTGTAGAAACCTGTCCCTGGAAACAGATGAATCGGAAATATTACTAGTAGTAAATACTTCTTCTGCTGCGTCGACTGGACTTCTTGATAGGGCATCTGCTACGGGTATTGCAGTGCCAGGCTTGTAATGTAGGTCGAACGTGTATTCTTGTAGCCTCATTAAAAGTGATTGTAGACGTTTCGGTGCTTTGCTTAATGGCTTTTTAATAATACTTGTCAAAGGTCTATGATCTGTTATTACGGTCACGTGTCGACCATAAACATAATTATGAAATTTCTCGAATCCATATACAATAGCCAAGAGTTCCTTCTCTATATGAGCGTAATTGCGTTCACTGCTGCTGAGAGTACGACTTGTAAATGCGATAGGCTTCCCTTCTTGAGCTAACATTGTACCTAACCCATAGTCTGATGCGTCGTTTTCCATTGTAAGCTCTTTATTCGGATCATAAACAGATAGTTTAGTGCTCTTAACTATCATATCCTTCACTGTCTTGAATGATAACTGCTGACAAGTAACATCTTTTCTTAAAAGATTGTGTAGTGGAACTAATTTATCACTAAGACAAGGTAAAAATTTCGCTAAGAACCCAACTGCCCCAAGAAAACTTCTAAGTTGCGTTGTGTTTGATGGAGTGGGAAAATTTTCAATAGCCTTCACTTTTGTAGGATCAATTTCTAACCCGTTTTCAGTTATTTTGTGACCCATAAATGTCACAGTTTTCTTTTCTTTTTCAGTTTTCTCTTCATTCAATTTAATACCTTCTTTCTTGCATCGAATGATGAAATTCTTCCAATTATCATCATGATCTTCCTTGTTTCTTCCATGAATTATAATATCGTCAGCGATACAAATAACTCCTGTAAGTCCCTGTAGAGCCTCTATTAATCTTCGTTGGAAAATTTCAGCTGCAACTGAAATACCGAATGGTAGGCGGAGCCAACGATATCTACCAAAGCACGTTTGAAATGTTGTTAATTTGCTTGACTCATCATCGAGAATTACGTGCCAATACCCCGAAGCTAAATCTACCTTCGTAAATATTCTTGATTCGGTTACTTCATGAATCACATCTTCTAAAGTAGGTAAAGTGTAACGTTCCCTAATCAAAACTTTGTTCAGCTCTCTAGGATCTAGGCATAATCTTAGCTTCCCATTTTTCTTTTTAGTGACGTATACTGCTTGACTAACCCATTCGGTTGGTTCATTTACCGGCACAATAACTTTCATGTCTGTTAACCTATCTAACTCAATTTTTAAACTTGGGCGAATAGCAACTGGAACTTTCCTATCAGGCATTACACAAGGATACGCGTTGTCTTTAACTTTGATATTCTGTAACCCTTTGAATGCTCCTAATTTATTATCGAATATACCCAAATCATTGCTAATAGTGTTTGTTCTTTCAAAATTTCATTCATTTAAATCAACTAGTTTCATTTGTTGACAAGCTTTTAATCCCAAAATAGGTTTAAAGTAGTCATGACAAATTATGAAATTTACGTTATATTTCCTACTATTCTTAGGGTTACGTAAAATAATCCTAGATTCTCCTATCGGTTTATATTTCTCATTATTCCACACTTTAAGAACTGAATTAGTTTCTGTAATATCTTTTGTACAAAACTGTTCTGGGAGAATGTTTACGCTAGATCCAGTATCTAATTGGAAATCTACATAATTATTACCTATTTTCATCGCGCACTTAACTTCTTTGTCACTGAATTCCCTATTTACTTTGATTTGATTAATCCACTCACAGTCACTATCACTTTCACAGTTTCTATCACTTTTAATAAAATAAATTTTCCGTTCGTCGCACTTTTTGAACTTATTTCGGTCTTTGTTCCAGCACATTGTTGCGAAGTGATTCTTTTCGTCACAAATCTTGCATGACTTTCCGAATGCCGGACACTTGAATTTTGACCATTCATGCGATTTACCACAAAACCTGCAGTGCGCTATATCTTTCTTCCCAGTTTGTGGTGAATAATTCCCTATTTTATTCACACTCTCGGAAGATGTTAGCGTTAATGTCTTGTGTTGCGTAGTTGCGTTTTCACTGGCTTTACAAATATCAATACATTGTTGCAGTGTCAATTTTCTCGTTTTGAGTAGATCCTTCTGGATATTGGAATCGTTAATTCCCATCACTATTTGATCTCTAATAATAGAAGGCTTGCAGTTCTCACAATAATTACACGTTTTCACGAGACGATTTAGCTCAGCACAGAAAAGTTCAAATGCTTCGCCATGCTGTTGCCGACGATTATGAAAACAGTATCGTTCGTATTTCTCGTTGGATTCTCCTATGATGAAACTCTCAAAAGCAGCTATGATATCGTCTACGGTTGAGTCATCGGTGAGTTGAAACGTGTTATATGCCTCCAAGGCATCATCTTCTAAACAGTGAATAAAAAGAGCCTTTTGTTTTTGAACGGCTAATTTTTCGAAGTCAGTGAGTAACGTGTAGGTAGTGAAACGTTGTTTGAATAACTTCCAGTTCCGTATCGCCGCTGCTCCCAACACTAACCGGTTTGGCAACCTTATTGCTGCCGCAGACATTTGATTTCGGTCATTCTCATTTCTTCTTCCTACCGTTCTCGACTCTGCAGTCCCTGCTTCTTCATCCGACATTATTATCGTTGAGTCAGATATCTCAGCAGAGCTGAAGATTTTAGAACTGCTTCTTTAACATAAACTGTTTGCTGCCACCATGTTTCGTGTTAGATTGGTATGGAATGACGAAGGCAAAACACATAAGACAGATGTTTATATATCAAGCTCTGTACAGTAACTGAACATTCAAACGTAACAAGTAACACAGTATTAGTACGAAGTTCCAGAAATGTACTTTAGTACTTAATCACTTAACACCGGGTATATTCTACCGCGGGTATATTGAACTCAAGGTATATTCCACCCCAATAAATTTCATCTTGATAACTTCCACCCTGCGTATATTCCACCCCGCGTATATTCCACCCCGCGTATATTCCACCCCGCGTATATTCCACCCCGGGTATATTCCACCCCGGGTATATCCACCCCGGGTATATTGAACTCCAGGTAGATTCCACCATGGTATATTACACCTCAGACATATTCCACTTCAGTGAATTCCACCTCTGTGACAATGCTCATGGATGCAGAATAGCTAATCAGTGAATGCAGTAACAGTGACGAAAAGGGACACAAACACCAGTTACTGCACTCACAAATGAAAGAGGAAAATGAAGAGGTGATATTAGCACTAACAAAGGCAAGAAACAAAAGCCGTGATTGGCATCTGATAAATATTCTTCTCATGGATTCTCTGTACATGAGTGATGAATAAACGAAACAGAAAAGTACAAATTGAGAGGTTCTTCACCAATTCATAAATTGAATCAAATTATACCAATAAAAGTCATTTAATAATTCATAAGACTTGTGTACTAATGAAGGAGAATCTCAGTTCAGGTTTATTGCTACTTACTTTATTAGTGCTAATAATATTGAGACTAGTTATTAGATTAGTTATATGTAACTCTACACAACGTATGTAATCAATTTTATACTATATTTTATAGGTTGTATAGACATTTTACCAAATCTAATTTGAAATAGTATTTCAATCTCTTTTGCGTATATCAATAAAAACATGCCATATCAATTATTGAATACAATTCTGAAATATTTGTATATACCAACAGAAATAAATAAATTAATAAGGTATTACTAATATAAATCATAAAAATGATAACTCCATAAAGAAAATACTATAAAAATTCATCAAAATATTATACGATCTAATTCGAATGGATGAACTGAGTTAATATCCCAAATCATCTCTTCATTTTCCTCACTAAGTTTCCAACCTTTTCATTATTACATTCCATGTAGAAATATTCTTGGCCAATTTAAAACTAATGGGTGAGAGCAGATCAAAAGTGGCTATCTCCTTTAATGAATGAATATTTGAACTCGTACCTTGCAAGCCACGGTAAACCAGAGCAATGGTGGTAAAGTGATAAAGTGATATAAGTGATATAAATAGGGGAGAAGTGATATTATGATATAAATAGGGGAGAAGTGATATTATGATATAAATAGGGGAGTAGTGATATTATGATATAAATAGGGGAGAAGTGATATTATGATATAAATAGGGGAGAAGTGATATTATGATATAAATAAGGGAGTAGTGATATTATGATATAAATAGGGGAGTAGTGATATTATGATATAAATAGGGGAGTAGTGATATTCTGATATAAATAGGGGAGAAGTGATATTATGATATAAATAAGGGGGTAGTGATATTCTGATATAAATAGGGGAGTAGTGATATTCTGATATAAATAGGGGAGTAGTGATATTCTGATATAAATAGGGGAGTAGTGATATTCTGATATAAATAGGGGAGTAGTGATATTATGATATAAATAGGGGAGAAGTGATATGAGAAAGAAGACAATTTACTATAGATTGAGTAAGTAAGTTGAAGAATTATAAATTGAGTATAAAAGTATACAACAGAAATATTCCTATATGGAATTTCATATAGGCTTGCATTTTGTTTAATGTTTAATTCACTTTGAAAAATTTTGCAAATTAGATGTTCGTTTTACGTAATCTATTTTCTTGAATAAAGTAATTGAGTTATTAAGTAATATATAATAGATCTATGTAATTGTCACAATAAAGGAGTTTATTAATTCTAAACAAATTAATTGAAGATTTTACTATACCGGCCATAGAAATAATTTAAAAAAACTATTGTTAGTCATCAAACAGATGTGTCTTTATAGCTAATAATTGATTATAATTAATATAAAGTACATAACCTTTATACACAAAGTATATCACATTCATTTATAAAGTATATTTATATAAAGTATAACTTGTTTATTTAATCGCTCTATTATGAGCATCACAAACTTATTTACATTGAGTAGTTACATCAAAACAAACATCATTTCAAAGGCAGACTTTGTTTTTCTTCATATAAATAAGAATAAGGACATACTAAAGAAGAAGTCCAATTTGCTAATCTTTTTGTTAATATAAACCAAAGCACATCAAAGGTATAGCTTTCAATTGTCTCTTCTGGAAGCCATTGAGAGGAATTTCTGAGATAGAAATTAATTACCATAGAACTTCTTCTATTAAAGAAAATAAACAGTCCTATATCCCAGGTAGCAACGATTTTTGGGCCAATATTGTCCCAATGTTGGCCAAAGAAACATTGTTACCTGGGATGTATCATCTATTCTAATAATTACCGTCGTGTGTACATTTACCTATTTAATTATTTAATTGGTATCCGCTTTTATTCGAACGGTAATAAACTTGATAATTGAATTACCCTATTTTATTTTATTTTAAATGCATTTTTCCTATTTAAAATATAGTATCAGCTTATACATAATTCAATTTTATTTGATTTCACAAAAAGTAACCTATATAAATACGCATTAATATTGAAAACCCGTTTTATAACGTGAAATTACACTACTTGGTAATAATAAACAAGCTACGGATTCATTTCTTCTATTCAGAATGTAACTAGTAATGCAGAGAGAAAATCAAAGTCTACGGATATTTCCTGCTAAGGTCGCTAGCTTCTCACTGCTGATGGAAATATGAAGGAATGGTGTTTTCACGCTGGATGATTTCCAAGATTTGTTATAATAACCTCGGGTGCACATTCGCCACTTGCGAACATGCAAGAGCCGTGTTTGTAGAATACCATCAGATAATAGGAGAGTGAGAGTTGCATGTGTGTTTGATATGAGGACCATAATGTGTCATCTTAACTGGAAGAAGTTGTAATTAATTCATATGATTTGAAACGAGGGCACTATTCGGTGATTTGCTGGTATTAAATTAGCATTTTGTGATTAGTTAACAGCTAACTGATTGTTGTTAAATTATATTAAATTTTCTAATTGAGGAGGGCTTCGGGGTTCCCAGATAGTATTCGTTTGATGGAGTATTATTTTAGTTACAGAATCAACTGAAGAGTTTATATAATCAAGCAAATATTCTTTTTTCATTGAAACGATTACCTACCTACTTTAAGTTTTAATTTTAAATTAAAATTCTCTCTCTTACGAAAATTTTGAAAATATATCAAAAATTCTGGGAAAATCCAAAAATCTGGAAAAATCCAAAAATTCTGAAAAAATCGAAAAATCTGGAAAAATCTGGAAAAATCGAAAAATCTGGAAAAATCAGAAATTCTGAAAAATTGAAAATTCTGAAAATATTTTAAATTCTCAAAGAATATTAATTGCATGGGAAGTTTATTACCTACTGTATAAGGAACCATTACTGTTCAAATTGTTATAACCGAATTACTGTGAGAGAAGTTAGCTCCCTATAAGCAAGAGGCTTCATGAATATCAGAATATATTCCGCCTCCTCCTTTTCTCATCCCAGATCTTTTCTCAAAAGTAGCAGAATGCCAGCCTGCCTGCCAGCCGATAATTTCTCATGAATATGCATCCCTAATTGAGCCTCACGCCATTTATTGGCACTGAAATATCTGAAATATTGAGGCGCCTACTTCCAAGGGACAAATGGTGAAAAATTTGATGAAACAAGTGACACAGAATGATGGGAATATAGTCAAAATAGTTAATGTGGTATTTGGGAGTAAAAGGTTCAAGTGGCTGATTCTTTACCAGATACGATTTAAGTTAAATAGTGTTAGGTCTATTTTCTGTACATTTATTGAGTACAGTACTGGCAGAACAATTTCTTCTAAAGATTTTCAAATGGATATCATGTTTAGCTTAAGTGTCTGTTTGAAATAATATAGTTCGTTCTGTTATCAGTATTTCTAAGAAATACTTCTTTATCTATTTTAAATGTTCAATTGTCACACCTGAATATTTAAGAACGGTTGGTATACAACAAATTATTTCCAAATTCAGAAATAAATGAGATGGTTTAATATTTAAAATTTATATTCGTACTGAATGGTCTAGTTACAAGTTAGTTATAATTAAAACAATCATTGTTAATTAATATCTAGTAACGAGGGAGAGTACAGTCATTTACTGTTCTATTTTCTGCATATTGCTTGTTACAACGGCTTCGACTATCTTCACTGTTTCTCGTCCAAGCGAACAACATCAGCAAACTTGCTGGCAATAACAGATTGAAGTGTAATGTTAATTTAGATCTCTCTCAGTTTTCTAGTACCAAATGAAACTAAAGTCATTACCTGGTAATTAACTGCGAGTTCAGATAATTTCTTTAAATATGTTTCATTAAATGTCTTATGAGTATTAATTAAAAAGTTATTATGTATCCTATATGATATATACCATGAATTTCCAGGTATATTTTTGTTTATGTATTTATATATTTAATTAAAAAACGTTAATTAAAATACTGCATCTACACAATTTCATAATCTTTACGGGAATATCAGGTAAAGATTCTACCTCCTACTTAGACTCTCCACTCACCAATGATAGAGAAATTCTTTGCCCGGTCTTCAATTGCCGCCATTTGTGAGTGTGTCTGACTCACATTAGCTACTATTGCCCGCTTCTGTTTTTCCTCACCATCTCTTTGGAAGATTAATTGAGGAGCTTAATCACAAACTAGATTAATAGTTGCATTCTTTCCACCAGTTAACGACTGCCTTCCTAACCCCAGCAATGTACATATTTTCTTACAATTTTGAGCTTTCTTTATTTTGTGATAGTAATTGTTATGCAATTAATATAATAAATTCTTAAAGCAAAAGATGCATACCAAACCAAATATATTCTTTTTAAATCAGAATTTTCAATGATTCTACTAGTAAGTTTTAAATTTGTATTACATTCTTTGCATATTGCATAGACTTACAAAAAAATGACCGAAGTCACTATTTTTCAATATAAAATGCATTAAAATTACTATTTTATATCCAGTTTTTCATATACTATATATATCAACA
Organism: Caprella mutica; assembly: GCA_947561585.1. Lineage (NCBI taxonomy): Eukaryota > Metazoa > Arthropoda > Malacostraca > Amphipoda > Caprellidae > Caprella > Caprella mutica. The sequence goes on from CANNZV010001742.1 coordinate 42,020, forward strand.
AAATATACTATTTATTAGTAACAGTTATCTAAATCATATAAGAAGATATAACTAAATTATAATAATTAGACATTAAATCATAGTAGGTAGTATTTTACGTTCACGATCTATAGTACGAGACAACGAAATGGGTTTATTTACATAGAACTACAATAAAACGGACGTCAATTTCGGTGTAAACAGCAGTAAATACCAAAACACAGGCAACGTTATGTTCATTTCTGTTTATTTTGATTGCATTCATAGAGTAAAATACAAATGAGAAAAAAAAACCAACTAGAGAGAGATATTAAAGGGTAACCAAGCTAACTGTGGACAGATAATAGCTTACGGTTTTCAGTTATACAATTACATGTATGTATGATTTACAATATGTTTGATATTTTCATTCAGCTAAGGTTGTCCTGAAGCTAAAGCCGATCAAATCTTTGTGGTGGAAATAGGTGTTGAAAATGTAAGTGCCATATGTGATAAGGCGATTTTCCGTATTTTTCGTGTTATCAAAGAGAAAGGAGTACATCATTAATAACTCTTACATAATAATAAATACAGCATAATTCTCAATCATTTTTTGAGTAACTATATTGACTCTCATATAACTGAAATCAATTAACTTCCATCAGTCCACACTCGACTAGTATATTTAAAACAGCATCTAATAAATAAAAGTAACACTGCACTCCGAGTCATTGAAATTCAGTGCTGACATTTCTCTTAATTTTCCAATTTAGTTAACTTGATCATAAGCAGCGGACTAAACTAAACGTTCCTAGTGAATTAAGTTCACTGGCTCTACAGCATACCAATGAGCTGACTGTGGAGTGCTGACCCATGCTCCCACTATGTGCTCTGACATTCAGTCATGGCTAAGAGGGGTAATATTATAAAACATTTCATCCATAATTTTCAGTTTCAGCAAAATTATAAACGATATTAAGGATTGTAATTTTCAGTCAAATGAATATCTAAATATTTAGATACAAGGTTTAGATGTATAGTTTCGTACAATGATATTTAATTAAGCTTGTGATAATTTAACAAATCTTTTACATTATTAAGTATAGATTACAGTAGAGTTTAATATAACTGATGATGATAAACCAATAAAAATGTCAGCAAGTAATTTGTTCTGTATTTAAATAACATCAAAATAAAGGCTTTTTTTAAATGAACTGTAAATTTAGATTGAATATGAAAATGTTTTTAATTTTGCTACACTTAAGAATGGTCAGAATGTTTCTTCGTGTTCAATATGCACCTCAGTGTGTGGCAACTGCAAGATTTTGAGGTGATTTAAAACACTCTCCCTCCAGAAGGAATCGATGCTACTTTAAGATTCTACCGAAGAGTTCTGAGACTTTGATGAGGCAAACTTGATGTGGACCTGCACCGTAAATAAGTGCCAGATTTCAAGGGGTAGTGCCACTGTTCATATTTACCGTGTGTATATATAGTGCCAAAGTATACGATGTAAATATACAGGGTGACCCACAAAAAAGAGTACCCAACTTTGAATTAATTTAAATATTGTATTTAAATATATCAAAATTAGTTTCAGATAAAATTAAAAATAGTATATTTTTACTTGCATCCATTTTACCACCGTCAATGCATAAGCAGATTTATTAATAATTTATAAATACAATGTTTACACTAATTCGAAGTTGCGTACACTTTTTTGTGGGTCACCCTGTATATATGTCAGTAAATGTTTTTAGCAAATCGATGTTATCTGAATTTAATGAATGAAATCAGTTCGCCAAAAATGACATAATTATACAGTAGAATTTTTCCATAGAGGAGTCCTACATAGTGAATTTAGAGACCTGAGTAAGAGAACTAACAAGTATAGTGAGCATATTTTCTTTAGTGTGTCATGAACCGCCATTATAATTTCAAAACTGATGAAAATTTTTGGCAAACTAAAGGAAACTTGTTCACTATACGTGGTAGCTCTCTTACTCTGGACTCTACAATCACTATAGAGGAACTCTACTATACATAAAATAACTTTAAATAATTTCTGAGTTTTTGGTGTTTGTACTCTACGAATTGAGCCTAAAATAGAGATAAGAATTCAGCATTTCATTAAATTTTAATTACTTTCAAAAAGGGACTTCACAGAATGAGTACAGAAAATAGTAAGTGACCATAATTTAAAAAAAATAATGAAACGTTCTAGATGAAACATTCTGTCATAGAAAAACTTTTAAATTTACTTTAACGTCAAATTTCATAAAAAAGCCTTTAAAGTACACAGAAGAATAAAGTGTATAACAAACAAACCCGTTGCCTCAATTCTAAATGTGTGTATTGTATTTATTTTTCCATTAGAGTCCCCACCTGAGATCCTATTAAATGAGATAATCTTCTCTGCCTACAAACGGGAAACTGGCAGGGGAACTCAAAAATAGGCCACACTGATCAAGGTAGGTACATTATATGTTTCCCATCCAATTAATATTTTCTTGAGTGAAAGCTGGTGTGTTTATTGTTTGGTTTGTACTTCTTGGTTAATGTAAGGAAAATATATTGGTTTTGTATCGGTGGAAGAATTAAGGACCTAAGCCATAAAACTTGGAAATTTAGTTTTCGTTGAAAGAGAATTCTGAGTATTTTTATTAATCCTTTAGTGTTTTATGGAAAAAATGGTATAATTACCGTAATGGTCCATTTTATCTCAGTAAACCCCAAAAATCTACAAACAAACTTTAGATGCTTTAACGAACAATATAGTAGATTGAAATTAAATAGACGTATTACAATATATGTCACATAATTGTTGTTGCCTGACGTTTCGTGAAAAAAACAAATTTCGTCAACAGACATTTCGTTGCAAGAAAATTTCTTCGACCAAACATTCCTCCGACAGGACGTTATATCGACAAGACGTTTTATCGACGAATTTTCGTAATGATGATATTAACACACTCTAATTTATATATATAGAAGGGGCGAACCACCCCCCGAACACCCCTGCCAGGTCATAAACAATCATGAAGTGTGCAGTACAACAAACTAGCAGATACAACAAACTACATAAAGGCCATTAATGTTGGGTATGTTCATATCCCCTTCACAAGAATTTGAAGACGAAATGTCTTTAGACGAAGCGTCTGAATTCCATAATTAATTTAGTTATTTCGATTCATTTTTCCTTTTAGTAAACAAGGAATGCAGTCTACCAACTATCGAATGGATATTGGTAAATATTAGAATATATCTATTATATCACGATTATGTTAAATGCGTTGAATGCATGTCATTATTATTGAATACATGGCTTATTTCAAATACATGCAAACAAGATAATATAAGAAGTATTGTTCATTTAGTTTTCCAGTGTGTACGTTGCTTTCAAGACACGAATATCGACGTTATAATTTTTTTCAAAATATTATAGAAAAATTAAAGTAGCGATAATGGTAGAATCCATTCGTAGTGTTAACCTATTTCTTGTAAATAATCCTTCCAATGATAATTTTTTTAGCATTCAGAGTATCCGTCAGAAGCAGATTGGTTAAAGCAGTATTTTTTAAACAAAACTGTAGATAAAATTTATGTATCTTATCAATAAATTAAAGTTTTCTTGAATAGCATCATTTAAAAAATACTGATAAACGAAAGCCCGGTGTTGAACTCTATTTAATATTATACTATGCATTCCAGTAAGGATTTTAACTGACTATGAAATAAATCTCCTGAACCTTTTGAAAATGACATTAATTTTGTGAACTGTTTTTATTGTGAGTAATATTTTTAATGTGGAGCTTTAACTAACGCATCTGTTTCCATCTAAACTTTGGTCAGTGAGTGTCAGAATTTGAGTTAGTTATTGGCGAACATTCAAAAATAGCTCTAATAAAAGGTGGGCAATCCTGAAACTAATTAAACTACAGTCGTAACGGTGTAGTTCTTGCACGGCCCTCCAATTATTCTCGAAACAACGGTATAGTTTTTTTTAGTGAATGTTCACCGTTTAAGTAACTTGTTTGGATATTATATAGTAAATGTAACTAATTAGTACTGGAACGTTAAACAGGAGCTATTATATTTCATGGAAGTTTATAATGTTATGAGTTTATATGTATAGTTGAAAAATTATAAAACTAATTATTATAAATTTAATCGAAAAAAAAAATCAAAACTATTTTTTCACATTCATTGTATAGAAATATACAAAATTATACTTTAGTATTTTTGAAAAAAATCTTGAGATGTAATTTAAAAAATTAAATTCATGATATAAATTCGTACTGAAGTGAAACAATTTCATTGAATTTTCGTTCTGAATAGAAATTCATAATATTAACTGTATTGAAGTAAAAAAAAAACTTCATTAAATGAATTGTAAAATGAGTTCCATTGGAGATAAAATTAAAACAGTATTATTCAGATTTAACTTCTAATCTTAATTTTATAAACAGGAATATACAAACAATAAAATATTCTTAAATGCCGTCAAATACATTATTATTTATGAATTTTATTATGATCAAATAAATAACTTTTCTCTAAAATATTTTCATAAGATATGCATTCAACATCAAAATTTTATATTCCTAAATAATTCAAATAAAAAGGAATTTATTGTACATGTGTTACATCAACTCATTACGCCATTATTTATGGTGAGCTCTCGACCTATAATTTGGTGTTTCTCATTCAATTGGAATCACAAAACCCACCAAATTACTCCTGTCAGCCGTAAGCAATTGCCATGTTTTGGCGCCTAGCCAGTCCAGTAAGGACAACTTGTGGTCTGTAGGAGAGTGTCACTGGCACATATTGGCCTGATCATTCGCGTAAAGTATTTCTGAAGGTACTTTAGCTCCTGTGACTTCAAATTTAAATTCTACGTAGGATTAGAATTAGAAGTTATTTGTCTATTATTTGTTAAACTTAAAACTTTCAAAAATGGCAGATATGAAAAAAAGTGTTTTTTTTTTTAAATCGCTTGCTATGAATGAAGTCAGCTCAAACATAAAGAAATATTTACCTCAAAATGCAACCTACATCTTTATTCAACTGAAATGTACCGTAACTGACATAATGCAATACCATCTTTCAAAAGAAAGTTTTATGATACTCAATTAATAATATTAGAGGTTATTTAAACTCTGCGTTGAAGGTTTTTTCAGTTTTCAAGCTTTCGAATAATATCGTTTTGTAATGATGTACTCAATTTTATACTTTTTCTAGTTTGTGCATAAGAAAACTGGAATTCAAACGATAAATTATCATTCCATAAATATGTTGAAATGTGACTGATCACATTTAAAAAAAAAAGGCATAATAGGCATAAAAAAAATCAGATAATTATAATTAAACTATTAATAGAATCATCAAATTCATTGCTGAGTGGTGTGTCCAAGAACCTATTTTATTTGATGTTTATAATATTCGAGTAAACTAATTAATTACAAATTTCCATATCTAATTCAAAAAATAAAGTCTATCCATTAATGAACGAATGAATATAATTTGATTTTATCACAATATTTGTAAGTTCAAATTTTCCATTAAATTTAGAGCTGTTAAAGTTTCATGATTTTTCTGCCGTATCATGCCATTCTTTTTTAATCAATTCAGCTGTCACTTCATTTATTAAAGTGCATCATATGATGCAGATTGTAAATATAAACCTCTTTATTTGAATTTCCCTGATACCACAGACTAAAGGTTTACGAGGAACATTTCACGGAGTGTATCTCTTTCTCCGGTTCTTATTCTTTTTTCCGTTTCTGCCCGAACGATAATCATCGGAATGAAGGTCCCCAAATGGTGCTTAGGTTGCCCCTGCGCCACATAACGATCCACTGTTCATAGTTCAGGCCTCAATCGATGGTCCCACAAGTGTGTGTTTTTGTTCTTTATGAACTACAGTTTTAGCTAAAAAAAGAGCTGATGAAATTTTGTAGGTTGCAAAAAAGATAGAATCCTTTTGTTCGTTTATGGTGAATTATAGTCTTTTTTTTTTCCTGCAAGAATATGATGATACCAAAGGATATAATAGGATATATTCATTTTTTAGCTTAAGGATATGTTCATTATATTGATTTAAATATGAGAAATTGATAAAATTCGATATTTATAGAATTTTCATATCAAAGAAACATGTGTTTAAATGAATATTATAGTTAGTTAATACTGAAAATTATTTTGCTTTAATCATACAGACAGTTATTATAAATGCATTATTATATAAATAGTTTTTTTTCCGAACTATATATAATAGCCATCATTTAATATTTTGTGGTATATGAAAGATTTTTTCATCTATTAATCGACGAATTAAAATTAATTGATAAAAACGAACAATGGTGTGACATCAATTACAATAATAATGGTCAAAATCAAATCTCACAACTAAAGTAACTGAATAATAAGGAATAAGCTTATAGCCACTTCCAAAAACTGTTAATCTGTAAATGTGCGGAATATTGATTAGCGGAAGAACAAGATAACTGTAGATTTTTAATAACTAATAAATAAATCAGTATGTCTAGCTATATGGACAATGAGAACACGAGCAGAATATTGTTCATCGAGAGAAAAGGTGGGTACATGGAAGGACATGAAGAATACAACTACAGAAGAAATCTTCCATAGTGGACACTTCTATAATGGACACTACTATAGTGAATGTAGAGATCGGAGAAAGGAATGTATCTTTAATAGTGAACATATTTTCTATAGTCTGCCACGAATGGCCATAGAGTTTTAGAAAACTAATGGCCAGTTGATAGCAGACTGAAGGAAATTTGTTTACTATTCAGGGTAGTTTTCTACCTACAGAGGACTCCTTTACTATAGAGGAATCCACTATAGAGGAGTCCACTATAGAGGAGCTGTATTGGAATTACTGAATAAAATGCTTGTAAACTTGTTAGCAACATAAATTTCATTTTCATGTGCTTGTATTTCACTGTATGAATGGAATATTTGAAAAAAAATTTGTTCGTTAACTTTTTTTCTGTTGGATTTGATAGATGAGCTAATTCGATCTATGTCACCGAGTCCATATTCAATAGTCAATCATTCAATAAGTTTTGGAAACAACAGTCATGGAACAAAATGTGCTGAGCAAGCAATTTGTAGTAGGTAGGTACGTTTTCTATTTCTTTGGTGAAGTTTGGATTCGCAAGAGAGAATTCACGTCACTTTTTGCGATGAAGCTTTTCTTCTTATTTCATTTCAGCTTAAAGGAACAGTTAATTCTTATTATTGTTTTATTTTTTTCAAATCGTTTTCATCAAAAATGTATGAAATGGAATTTATATTTTTTTGCACCCCGTTACACAATTATTTAAATACAACTATGATAATTACTTACCAATATTCCGTTAAATTTCATTGTATTAAGACCGACAATATATAAAAATAATACAAGATCATTCATACATAAATACAATAATACATATATAATACGCATGACTTTTTGAGTTTATTTTTAAATGTGAAAATACGTGGAAAAATGTTTTTATTCTATGAAAACTTAAATTCACCCGAACTAACTATGGAATTAAATTCATATCCTTAAAATGAATATACGAAAACCACAATCTGATGATTCCTAATGGTATATTATGATAATTGCAATCTCTAGTCCCCATTACTTTGTTTTACTATTGCAGCTTTATTTTAATATTTGAGGTTTTGGTCTCATTGTGAAGTACATTAAGTCATGCATACTGCAGACTGCATCTAGAATGCATTTTAAAGTTTAATCTGCTAAATGCAAGAACACTGAGCCATGTTTCAAAGTGTGGCCGCGCTAAAGAGGCACTCACCAAACAGATCTACAGTGGAATTTGGTAGAGTGGGGTAGTGAAGAGGAGAAATTGGAGCAATTTTAGTCACTATTTTGAGATTGCATCAAATTTCATTAGATGTATGATAATAATTATGGTTGTGACCATATGCACTTAAAATCATAGATCTCAAGAATGTCATAGACGAAACTAAATGAAATGGTATCGAATACTATATACCGCTAGTGTAGAGCGATTAAATAGTCTTTAATTCAATCCATCTATGATATTTTCAGGATCTATGATTTCAAACGCATATTGTCACAACCCTAGTAATAATTGTTCAAATGGAAGTCATATTTCCAAGTAGGTTAACTCAGAATCCCATACAATTCACGCAGATGCCATATTTTACATTAAAAATTTGTTTTCACTTTTTTTAGTAATTGATTGATAATTTGAATTTTAATATGTTTTATAATATTGATAGTATTCTGTTTCAAATATATAACTTTTATATCCAATTTATCTATATATAAAAATTAAGATTATAAGTGGCCCAATATTTTATTTCTGGAATCCTTTAATATAACTTACTCTCCAGTTTCTTAATAATTAAATTATAGTTGTTATTGATTGCCCCATTATGAGTATTTTCTTTGTTTAATAGGAAAACTTAATTGATATTCTGAGAAATACATGAAATAAGAGAAAATATAAAACACAATTTATATTTTTGTAGATTTTAATTATATTATAATGTACTGTATAACTACTCTATAGCTAACTCCTGTATAATGAATGAGTTAGGATGTACACCGTATAATGAGAGATTTGTTCTTCAGTCTGCCGTAATATAACTGTCAGTTTTCGAAAACTGATCGTAATTCTTCGACATTCTACAGAAAATTTGTTCGCTACACGGGGTTCATCCTAACTCATTCATTATACAGGAGTTCACTATAGAGGAGTTTACTGTATAATGTTATAATAGAACATTGATGTGACTCATGAAACACTGTATGGAATGTTTTGGCGAAGACTGTACACATCAATTGCTTGAAACTTCGTAGTTTAAGTTTACAGCAGCAGTACCTATTAACTTTCTAGTGTAAGTTAGGTGAGTAATGCTCATTCAGTTCCTGCTATACTTTAACTCATATGCACTTGTTTCAATGGTATAATAATCTGCAATTAAACCTATAGAAATAAGGATAATGAACAATAATACTCAAATAACTTATAGATAAAGCGTTTACAATAAATGATGATTGAATGGATAATGCATATAGTTAAGCAATGGAAATAGACTAGATGTGTATAAAAAATCGAACATTTCTTATGTGTAGACGTGTCATATGTCATAATCACGGTATAGAACAGTATAATAAGCTACAGAGAAGCAGTCTCAATAAATAAATTGGCTTTATTTCTAACTCGACAACTCAAATCAAATCACAGGGAACAGACACAGATTTAAAATATTATCTGATTGATTCAGTCCCTGATTATAAAACTACCCTTTAAAGTGATACTATTTCTTAATTCCTTTATACATATACCTACTGTGACTATAGAGCTGCATTCTAGCGAATCATATATGCGTAGTGTTAAAACTTCTAAGGCTTATAACTTCTGTGCCAATGGATATAATCTCCTGTAAATCTCAAAAGTTGTAGAAATAAATACGAGGATTAAAATGAATTATTTTTATTATAGCTGCTCTGAATAGAAGAGTGGGCGGTGCTTAGCTCAGTCTGAATCTGATCAGGTGTTAAAGTAGTTGCAATAATTGAGAAAATTGGAGAAAGTTATGTTTAAGTCGGATTTATTTGTAATCTTGTTATTCACATTTTTTTTATAACCAAATAGCTTGGAATTTGGTGGGACGATTGGTCATTATCTATGAAATTATCAAATTTTGTAAGCGATTGGATCAAAGGTCAAGGTCATTTATAACTTTAAAATTATTTAACCAAATTGCCTAATAATTTGTTGGACGATTGGTCATTTATCTCTCAGATACAGTTTATTAGCGTTTGGGAGCGATCGAGTCAAATGTCATGGTCAACTTCATTTGTAGCTCAAGGAATATTGGATGATCAAATTCATTCATGAGCAGAGGCGAAGGTATGCGCTCTTCGAGTGCCCGTTCTAGTTCATACTATTTTCAATTTATTTCTAACTCAGTTTGAAATTACAAATTACAAGTCGCGCTGACGAAAAATATATTTTTTTTTAATTTTAATTTTTTTTAAAGCGTGATACAAAATACAGTTCAAAAAAAAGCGTATATCATGAACGGTTTCCCATTACAAAACCTAATTTAATTTTAAACATCTTGGAATCCAATCTGTTTTTTAATAGTAAATAAAGTTTTAATAAATAGTAAATAAATAGAATTTTAAAGTAAATAGAGTTTTGCAATGGTAAAACTCACTTGAAATTTACTTAAATAATCTTATTGCAGACGGGCAGATCAAGATTAATTCATAATAGTAATGCTAAATCTAACATAGAAATTGATCATAAAAATAGTATAAAATTAGGGTCTTATCATAATGTTAATCAGTATAACTCCTCTATAATGAGAAATCCTGTATAATGAATATATGTAGAGTCCTGTGTAGGAATGTACCGTCTATAGTGAACAATTTTTGGACATAATATGTCCATTAGTATTCTAAAACTGGTGGCCATTCATGACAAACTATAGAAAATTGATTCACTATAGTGATTCTACTTTTAGGATTTCACTATACAGGAGTTCTACAGTTTGAACCATCATTTTCCCTGTAGGTAATTACATTTTTCATGCCATTGCACTGAACACATGCAGCGGATCATACGCAGCATTCATCTTCTTTCCGTCCAATTGGACCGTTCGTCAATAATGAAGCTTGTGGTGAGTTTATCTATCACCATCAGAGCCTGGAAACTGTTATTGGATCTTTCTTGATAGCTTCAGATGAATGAGAACAAATAGATGGGCGAGATGGACGTGAACGAGTTGTCGAAAAAGGATGGGTTGCTGGAATGTGCGTAATTTGGCGTGTGTGATGATGATTGGATGCCGAAGGATGGGAGATCATTGACAGCTATTTAGTATACAGGAATGTAAGATATTTGTGTTTTAATAAAATATAATGAAATGATCAACTGATTCCGGCATATAAAAATTAATTACCTTTCATTTCTTCCGATTTTATAATTTCAGGTTAAATGATTTTCCAAGTATAAACTAACATAAATGATCTTGGTTAACAACAAATACATCAAACGTATAACGATATTCGAAACATTTTATACCCACTACTATATATTTATTTTAAACTGTAATTTTTCGTATTTTACAGAAAAATATCATAATTTCAACCATAATCGTCGAATATGATAAATGGAAGATGATATACTATAAAAATTAATTCTGTAAAAAATACGATTAGATTTCCGTTGTAATCATAAATTGACGATCTTTTCACCATTGAATAAAATCGTTTCTAAAAAACGCATGATTATAATTACCGACTAATAATCTACTCACGAAAATCTCCGTCTTTTGGTTGATAGAATTTGCATCCCATACCTGAAACGAAAAAATAGTTATATTTTAAGCTTCACAGTACAGTGCAAACAGAGTCATTAGTAGGGAAATACTTATTGCTTATACTTATGGAAATGACAGTGGATTGTAAACACATAAAACTTTAGTACTGAAAACATAAGTTTACAATAACAGTAGTTGAAAAACAAGCAATCTTCCAAACAGATTTTCAGTGTTAATAGAGAATAAATTTGTTAAAATAGAAATCTAAATCAGACGTAAATAAATCTTAGTATTTGGACAATTACATGGAATAGAACAAATATCTCCTTAAAATAATCACATATCGACCAATTTTATGCAAGTGATAATAATATCATCTAACAATGAATAAATCGGATGAATAAAAACTAATCACTGAGGAATTACAGTTCGCAGAATAGACCCTGACTTCTATGAGGTTCATATTGTCAAAGAATTCTCAGATGGTTCTGAATAGTCATACAGCAAATATTTGGACGTTTCTTGGACGTTCAGAAATAACAAAACGAATTGAAATTCAAGGAATAACAACCGCCGTTACTTTGATCTCAAAGTGACATACAATATGACAGAGACGTTAACTGTTTGATCTTATGACTTAACTACCCAGCGTATGTGACCAAAATTATTCGGGTTAAAATTACAAGCACCATATAAAAAAATACCTTATTAGCAATCACAATTTGATGTAACTTTTGATGTAACAAAATCAATTTGATGTAACTTTAGTGCTCTTTTGAGCGATTGAATAGGCTGCTCGATCCAGATGTGTTATTTTTCTCTATTTTTATTCATATTTTTGCCATAGAAACAATCAGGATAATTGGGCCTTACACCTCACGTATATTGTTTATTCGTAATATTAAGGTGTTCGATACTAGTATTTTATATGAATTATTCCACAAGAATATAGTATGAACGACCGTGTTAAGTCTGATTTGATGTAACTTATAATTATACTGATTGAGTATGAGCTTGAAATAATTTGAGAAGGAAGAAGCATATTGAAGTCTATTAACCGATACAAACTATACAGAAAAAGAGTACACATGTGCTCTAACATATGAAAGAGTACACATGTGTTTACTGGGTCGTTTAAGGGAAAAAAATCCTCATCAAATATATTACATGGAAGGGGCATATATGTTGCATTCGGACATATAGGGTTGATGCATCAATTACCAGCTTTCGAATATGTTAAATATCTCTCTTCTATCTCCCACAATTTCTCCGATTCATGACCTTTCTTGATCAAATCTAACCATAAAACATGAAGTATGTATAACATATAGCTCCTCTTCATCGTTTGATATTCCTAAAGTGTTCCACCACATGTGGTACCGTATAGGCAATAAAAGTACGATATTAACGGGTCTGTACATAGCGCTAGCGTCGTGATTCAATAACGTGCTCAAGGAGCGGTAAATCGTGTCGAAACAATGGTTTCAATTCAGACTGACGGTTATTGTGCTATGGGCACAACGTGAACACGGTGGAACAGATCATCCGAGTTATGACTTACAGGGATATTTGGTTTGAAAAAACGGGGGAATGTACTTATTGCTTCATATATGCGGACAAATATTGGTATATACTTCATGAATGCAAATGGATAGCAAAAATGAATAGTATTTGTTGATGTAACAATGTCGCTGAAGAATTTAAAAGCAACAGAAAGAAAAACGCCGAAACGTGTTGAATTGCCAGTTAAATTCAAGAATTTTTTATTATGGATATATAACTAACAAACAAGATTTGTAATACCAAACGTACTAAAAGTCAGGATTTGCAATAAAAAAACGTACTAGAAGTCAGGATTTGCAATACCAGATGCCGCAGAAGTCAAGATTTACAATATCAGACATACAAGAAGTCAGGATTTGCAATACCAAACGTAGTACAAGAAGATTCACAATACCAAAGGTAGTACAAGAAGATTCAAAATATCAAAGGTAGCACAAGAAGATTCACAATACCAAAGGTAGTACAAGGAGATTCACAATATCAAAGGTAGAACAAGAAGATTCACAATACCAAAGGTAGTACAAGAAGATTCACAATACCAAAGGTAGTACAAAAAGATTCACAATACCAAAGGTAGCACAAGAAGATTCACAATATCAAAGGTAGTACAAAAAGATTCACAATACCAAAGGTAGTACAAGAAGATTCACAATACCAAAGGTAGCACAAGAAGATTCACAATACCAAAGGTAGCACAAGAAGATTCACAATACCAAAGGTAGTACAAGAAGATTCACAATACCAAAGGTAGCACAAAAAGATTCACAATACCAAAGGTAGTACAAGAAGATTCACAATACCAAAGGTAGCACAAGAAGATTCACAATACCAAAGGTAGCACAAGAAGATTCACAAGATAGATTACAAGACGTGAAGCCCATGAATCTGTTTATGAGAAGCAATGAAGTTTTTATGAGCCATAAACATTAATTTACGAATGGATTTCATTAAGCTAATGTTAATTTGTGAGGTTCATTTTACGTGGCTGTTTAGATGATATGTAAACACAGTAAATTGCTCTCAAAAGTACTCCTTTTAACACGCGTACAATAAATTTCATTCGCTATTAAACGATACCATCTTCTGTTGCCAAAATTTTGAAACTAATAATGTTATACTAATATCTAAACAACTTTGATTTTTGATGGTCTTTATGTAAATCAATTTAGAACCTGTTTAATTGACGTGTAATTTTTTATTGAAATATATTTTGGATTTACATCATCAACTAAAACAGAATATGATATAGATATTGTTTTTAATTTAATATCATATTTTATTTAAGAAAACACATCTCAGTCAAGAAGAACGGATTTATTCTTGGGATATCATAGGAATATGCGTATAATACGTTTTGTTCATAAACTTAATCAGACTAAGTTATGCTCCAGTTCAAAGTTAGGGAAACACGCACAAACTAATAGCGTTTATTATAAGCTACACAAACCGCATAGGAATTAAAGTCCGAACATATGTAATTCCTCCACCATTAGTCCACAAACAATTGTCTCGACTGGTTTTAATGACTCATTCTTGTCCAGAAAATGGTCTGCCCGTCCGAAACATTTGGCCAGAATTGGACATAAGAAATAATTTCAGAGCTGGAGAAAAAAAAGCGCAAGAAAGAAGAGTTCTGGTTAATGATATCCTTTTGATGTTTAAATCTTTATACACTCTGTATGATTATCATAAAATGGTGGAACTTTTGAGCAAAAATAACTAGCTGGAGACTGTTTAACAGACCTTGCTGGAATGAAGGGAATACGTTCTCTTTGAGTAAGAAAAATATTCTAAAATAACATGCTTGTGTAACTAAAATGCAGATGAAAAACCTTTCAAACCTAATTATTATTCAACAGTCTGTAAGAAAAATATAATTGTAAATAATAGTGTTAATTAAAGTTTTTATACATGATAGTAAAGGTAATTTTTGACATTAATTCAGAGTAGTAATTTGATACTATATATGTTACGTTAAAATATTCAGAAGAGGTGATTCTTTGTCTTCAAATTCTATTTAAATTAAATTCTATAAATGTTTCATTTAAGTACATATATTAATGGTTATAGCAATGGAAGAACTATTACCCAGAGAATAATTTATGGTGGGATCATAGGAGATTTAGGTCTCCTACTAAATCTTTTTGCCCACCATATAATGTTATGAAGTCATTTTATAGCAAAATGCGCATTAATTTTGAAATGAATTTTTTCATAGAGCAGTAATTGAGGTGCACGGCGAATTGCCACAGGGGGAATTGCCACTGGGTGAATTGCCCATGTGGGGGAATTGCCACTGGGTGAACTGCCACTGGGTGAATTGCCCCAATGCCCATGTGTGGGAATTGCCACTGGGTGAACTGCAACTGGGGGAACTGCCCATATGGGTTAATTGCCACTGGGTGAACTGCCCATGTAGGTGAATTGCCAATGTTGGTGAATTGCCACTGGGTGTAATGTCACTGAGTGAACAACTCTCACTGACTGCATCACTACGTCACGATATGAACAAAATACACACTCGCCCCGTGTGTTTAGGTGTTACCCCCCTCCACTAATATAAGTGTGGGCCGATAATTGGGCCCGCCGTCAGTTGGGCCCAGGACAATTGGGCCCCATGACAATTGAACCCCAAGACAATTATATTATTTACCCATTCTTTTCAGAGTCTACTGTATTAACTTAATTAAAGACCATTACTACTGTAGTAACTACGGATTCAATATTATGCGTTTTGTATAAATATATAGTCTTGAGCATAATTAAGATAAAGAATATTTTTTATATGAAAAAAATATTCTCGTTAAGAATTTTTTTTTTCTTTTAATAGAGCATATTCTTTTCATGAATAAATACTAGTTATACTTGTAAACTACTATACTTTTCTGTTCTGAGATGGGTTATAGTACCTCTATGAGTCTTTATAGTGAACTCCTGTACAGTGAATGAGTTAGGTTGTAGCCAATAGAAAATAAGAATGTAGCTATTTTAGATGAGGAATAAAAGAAAATATGAATGTGGTTACTTAAAGAAGGCCATGGTCCACCAAGACCTGCTGAAATTATTGTAACATAAAGTCGAATTAAAGTTAATGTGAATTTTTTGAAACCTGTTCACTGTCCAGTGTTCAATATAGAAGAAGTTTATAATTCAGTATTTAAAAATGTATTCTCATAATTTCATTTTATTCCTACAACTGTTAAATTTTTCTTAGTTCAATGTCACGAAAAAATGGATCCACATGACACGATTCCAGTTAATAAGACTTATTTAAATACTTCAAAAAATTTAATTACACCGAAAAATGAGATTATCATCCAAATGTGATTTAAGAGACAGCTTACTAATATATACATTTTCAAGTATAGCAATCGAATTAAAAAAATATAAACGTATTTTTAGAGACTATAAAGCATATTTCAAAGATAATATTGTCACTGCCCTAGTAAAAAAAAAGTAACACTTCTACATTGTGTCTTTTGTCCAATTTTTTTCTGAGCTCAATTGTTTTGAGGCCCAATAGTCTGGGGCAGCCGAAAATGATGGACAGAGATAGCACGAATGTCCAATAAGGACATACTGAAAGTAACTTTATCACTGTACATTTTCAAGGGTTTAACAGTTTAAGGTATCATCGTACAGGTATCATACGTACAGGTATCACCGGCATGTACAATTCACCCACATGGGCAGTTCACCCAGTGGCAATTCCCCACATGGGCTGTTCACCCAGTGGCAATTCCCCCATATGGGCTGTTCACCCAGTGGCAATTCCCCCACATGGGCTGTTCACCCAGTGGCAATTCTCCCACATGGGCAATTCACCCAGTGGCAATTCTCCCACATGGGCTGTTCACCCAGTGGCAATTCTCCCACTTGGGCAATTCACCCAGTGGCAATTCCCCCACATGGGCTGTTCACCCAGTGGCAATTCCCTCACATGGTCTGTTCACCCAGTGGCAATTCTCCCACATGGGCAATTCACCCAGTGGCAATTCCCCCACATGGGCAGTTCTCCCAGTGGCAATCCACCCAGTGCCAATTCACCCCGTGGCAACTCCCCTAGAACCGTAATTGACTTCAATGATTTTTATCAATACTAAATTACGGATTATCGGTCTGATTCACATCATCGGTCATATAAGAAAAGACTAAATTATAATTGTTATTTTATTTTTATTTTAGTTGGTATCCATGATACCTACAGGTATAATGGATACCAATTAAAATAAAAAGAAAATAGCAATTATAATATCTTTTTTTCTTATATGACCGAAGATGTGAAACTGACCGATAATTCATAATTTACCCTATATGAAATAGCTGAATTTATCTTCCAAGCCTTTTATTCTGTAATAAAATTTTGTTATTAAAGTTCGATGATTGTGTTTGGAATTCCCGGAGTAACTCTGCACATCTAAATGAAAAAGTGCAAAGTTTTCTCTGCGTGAATAAATTGGGAAACCTCCCACGTCTTGCAGCGTTCCTTCCAATAATGAAAATTGTACCTCTCGTGTATTCTTCGTCTGTTGTTTCCGAATTGAAAATAACCGATTCCTTATATTTTTCACTAAGGTATATTGAAATAGAAATGTTTGGTAAAAAATTTCAAAGATGTTATAAAACGCGAAAATATTCTTCATGAAGGCGAATATATTGATTTGTTTTGTTTAAATATGTATATTCGTTTAAGATAATCATTCAAAAAAATAGCTAATCAGAGCTGTTTATTCGGGTGAGATTTTCAACAAAATTTGGATTTCATGATAATTTTTTGATGGATAAATCCGCAATTTTAACCGTATGTTAATATTTTGAACTCCGTTAAGTTTATTAAATTTTGATATATAGTAAAAATTTAGATAGATATATTTTTTTAGCAATGCTGAATTTAACTGTAAAATAAATTTAACATATCGAAATTATTAAATTAAAATGTCATCAGTAATATTCTTTCTAATTTGATGAAAAAATAAAATTACAGAACTATTCTTTGAAAATTACACAATATTTCTACATAATATATGACATAACCATCAAATATTTACTTTTGATCTTTCTGAAATCGAACTGGTGAATAAACAGACCTAGTTCGACCTAAATATTCTAAATGCTATACCCGCGTACGAAAAAAAGCTCTACCATTCCTTTATTTAAAATCTCATTTCTACAAAGTCTTATGAATCATTTTCTTCATACGAGTTCACCCCAAATCTTATTACCTAATTTAAAGTTAATGGTTCGCTGCAGATCCAAAGTGGCCATCTTCTTTAATGAATGAATATTTGAGAGAGCTTCATTCCTCATGCTGTATTCATCAAACTGGGCAAGATGTCTGAACTTAACGCTCTCTCATTACGCTAATTGGAGCTAATGGACTTTTTACCTTCCACATTTATAGCTTGAATAATAATATTAATGTCGAATAATTAACTTTATTGAATCCAGGAACTTCTGAAACTTGAGACGCGCGATTGGTCACACATAGGCGTGATGAACGCTTGCCGAAATCACGCGTGAGAAAACACTATTGTTAAACGATGAAAAGCTCAGTTTAATTTTTTCAAATGCGTAACCGTTACAATTCTCAGACACTCACAGTATTCAGTAAGTGGTGATCCAAGAACCACTATGACTCTTAGAATATTTTATTGATCGAACAAGATTAATGTTCCACCCACTTTTCGAATACTGCAAGCCTAATTAATTATCTGAAATGTAAGTTACACTTATACATGCAGAAGTATATAATTATTATTCGTCCAGTTTTATATTACATAGTACTTTATTAACTGAAATAAAGATATATTTTAAAACCAAATATAGTAATGGTAAGACATATCTAAGACTGCAGAAAACATTATGAGAAATAGCCCATGACAGTAATTGTTATCACATAACTCCTCAAAATAAAGATTACGAATTTCTATAAGAGGTATATATTAATTTAAATTGATTCTGTTAAAATAGATCATAACTACGAATAATATAAAATTAACTAATCAATGCTTTATAATATTTTACAAATTAAAAGATTGTTAAAATCTTTCAGCCACCCAGTCGAATAGTTTGGGAAAATAAAGTTACAGAAAGCAAAATAGAGGCTTACTGTAACAAGATTGACTTGATGAGATAGACGATAGGTATTTCATCGAAAGAGATTGGGTGTCCTAATTTAAAAACGCTGAGTCAGCTGATGCATGTGAACTGCAGGCAGGATTGCATAGAACCCTTGGATTTGTTAACCCATACGTAAAATAAATCTGAAAACGGGATAAGGGTATCAATATTTGATGAAATAAGTTTTTGCATTTTTCTATATAGCTGAGTATTATGAAATTGGGTTTACATGTATGATAATAATGATTATCCAAAGACGTGATATGTGTTTTGTGTTGATTATACATTTTTAATCATTTAACAACAGTAATAAAAATATTTAATGATTATATTTACAAATATAGCAAATATTGTCTATCAAATATTTGAGGTGTATTTTTCGATCTTGTTAATATAGTATATAGTCTAGCAAGAATACATATATGCAATTTTATTTGCCAGATTAAGTAAACTTCTAATTGTTAATTTAATGTGGATGCAAGAATTATATAAGCCTTTTTCTACCGTCAGGATAATATGTACCAAAATTCATGGGACCATCAGTGGAACAGTATAGCCTATACCGATATTTTCTACTATCCAATTTTTTCTATTTATTTGTTCAGTTACAATTGAATGGTTATATAGTTTTATTTCTAGTGTAAATACTTCCATGAATACAATAAATTATATTTTATATATATTTTCGTATGTGATACAATAAAATTGAATGAATCAACTAGTATTTGTTGCTCAACTTTAACTTTGCTGATGTGCCACATCTACAGATTGCTGTCCCGAAATAAGGCCAGCCTCTATGTACGGCTTAATGATAGGTTTTCTTAAAATACAATTGGTAGCTATTTATTGAAATAATGATCTGTAGTGAAAGGGTTAATCATTAGAGAGTATGAAAAGTGAAAAATATCTATTCGAACCGAAATCTTCAATGGACATTCAAAAGTTAGTTTCATTTTAGTCAGCAAAATAAGTCATTCAGTTACTAATTGGTAAAACAAACTTTTCAGCCAATTTCAAAAATAGGTAACTTTATCAGCGAAACGATTTCATAAATAAATATGATATTTGTTCTTTGAATAAATTCGTCATTCGTTTATTTAGGTTGAAGGCAATTATTTGGTGGCACTGCGAGGAGTGTAAAAACAAATATGATAACAAAACAAATATATATATAAAAATAACCTCAGTAATAAAACTGGATGTTCACTCAGATATATATGAGACACTCAGGTGCTTTACGTTTATCCTATAAACTCTGTAAGGAAGACGTGACACTTTAGTGGATCGAATATAATTGTGATATACTTATGAGTTTTAACAGTTTGAAAGTATTTCAGGGCGATGCACTTTAGTCTTACCCTTCATTAGAATATAATTATATTCATTTGAGTCATTTGAGCGTTTTCATACAGCGTTCTCACAGCGTTTTTCACTCTGAGCAAATTATTGTTAAACCCATTTCATACGTATTCATGTTACGCCACGCTTTTGGAGCGTTGAAAACGTGGCCCTAATTATAGTTGAAGCACTCAAGTTTCTCGCTTTGGTTACCACAATTAATTATGTGTCAGTTTCTTTGTGGGTGTAATTGCCAAAATTGGAGAAATAATAAACCAGTAACAATTAGAGCAAAGAAAAAATCTATAACAAGACTAAATGAATTTCGAGGGTTGATCAAACTCAACATTACTCATTTCACAATCAAACTATACAAAATGAATAAAATAACCATATAATAATGATGACGAAAGGTCTATTATATTTATCAGTCATATCGCATTTAGTATTTTCTTCTTCTATATTACTATAGTTGTCTCGTCAGTATTAATGTGACGAGACATCGGATATCGTCTACCAT
Source organism: Caprella mutica (assembly GCA_947561585.1). NCBI lineage: Eukaryota > Metazoa > Arthropoda > Malacostraca > Amphipoda > Caprellidae > Caprella > Caprella mutica. The sequence continues at coordinate 62,862 of CANNZV010001742.1, forward strand.
ATCAGACACAGTACGTATTCGAAACCTGAGGACATTGTCGTGAATGTCATACGCTGGAAAAAGAAGTAACATATAATGAAAACATTATTTCTGATTCCCGTACAATCAGTCATAATCGAAATTATTATTTGTTGATTTTTTTTTTAATATTGAGCTTATAATTCGTCTTATAGACAGTCTTAAATTAAAATGGATTCCACATTTTATTGAAATTTTGGACCAAAATCATTAAAGATCTTTCGTGATCTTTCCAGGTAGCACTTTTTCTTGGGCCAATGTTGGGACAATATTGGCAATATTGGGACAATATTGGCAATATTGGGACATCATTGGCAATATTGGGACTACATTGGCAATATTGGGACAACATTGGCAATATTGGGACTACATTGGCAATATTGGGACAACATTGGCAATATTGGGACTACATTGGCAATATTGGGACAACATTGGCAATATTGGGACTATATTGGCAATATTGGGAGAACATTGGCAATATTGGGACTACATTGACAATATTGGGACAACATTGGCAATGTTAGGTCAACATTGGCAATATTGGGACAACATTGGCAATATTGGGACTACATTGACATTATTGGGACAACATTGGCAATATTGGCACTACATTGGCAATATTGGGACTACATTGGCAATATTGGGACTACATTGGCAATATTGGGACAATATTGGCAATATTGGGACTACATTGGCAATATTGGGGCTACATTGGCAATATTGGGACTATATTGGCAATATTGGGAGAACATTGGCAATATTGGGACAACATTGGCAATATTGGGACAACATTGGCAATATTGGGACAACATTGGCAATATTGGGACAACATTGGCAATATTGGGACTACATTGGCAATATTGGGACTATATTGGCAATATTGGGACTACATTGGCAATATTGGGACTATATTGGCAATATTGGGAGAACATTGGCAATATTGGGACAACATTGGCAATATTGGGACTACATTGACAATATTGGGACAACATTGGCAATATTGGCACTACATTGACAATATTGGGACAACATTGGCAATATTGGGACTACATTGGCAATATTGGGACTATATTGGCAATATTGGGACTACATCGGCAATATTCGGACTATATTGGCAATATTGGGAGAACATTGGCAATATTGGGACAACATTGGCAATATTGGGACTACATTGACAATATTGGGACAACATTGGCAATATTGGGACTACATTGACAATATTGGGACAACATTGGCAATATTGGGACTACATTGACAATATTGGGACAACATTGGCAATGTTAGGTCAACATTGGCAATATTGGGACAACATTGGCAATATTGGGACTACATTGACAATATTGGGACAACATTGGCAATGTTAGGTCAACATTGGCAATATTGGGACTACATTGGCAATATTGGGACAATATTGGCAATATTGAGACTATATTGGCAATATTGAGACTACATTGGCAATATTGGGACAACATTGGCAATATTGGGACTACATTGGCAATATTGGGACTACATTGGCAATATTGTGACAACATTGGCAATATTGGGACAACATTGGCAATGTTAGGTCAACATTGGCAATATTGGGACAACATTGGCAATGTTAGGTCAACATTGGCAATAATGGGACTACATTGGCAATATTGGGACAGCATTGGCCCAATAATCATTGTTAATTAATTTATTTTTCCATACAAAATATACTCACTGAAGATGGATTTTTATAGTCTGAAACGTTTTATTAAACAATTTTTTAATGATTTTTTTTTTTACATACCATCGTTCTTATTTTTATTTTTAAGAGTATTGAGCTATGATACCAAACCCGTCTGTAGCTACGATAATAGGAATACAAATTAAAGAACAGGTTGGAAATAGATCAATAATATAAAGAATGCATTCAAGAAAAAAAACTTTGAAGGAATTTTGAAGGTTCGTATAACTATATACAACTTTCCTTTTAAATAAATAGACAATTAGCTGAAACCATGTAAGAATATCAAGAAAAAGCGAGCAAAATTCCAACAATTCCGAAATTTTAATTCGAGCTGTGCAGTAAGTCCTGCTTTCTAATTACAGACAATAAATTTTCAGGTTGTAGCAAACAGAATTTGTAGCAAAATGAGAATTTCACGACAACAGTTGCAGAAAGTTCATCTAAAAGATTATTTCTGTGAAAAAGGTTTATGAAACATAATCATTATGGCAAAATTAAGTGTATGAATAGAGATTGTTTTGCTAGACTATCATGTAGGATTTTATTACCATATATTTTTTTAATCATTAAAGAACGACAAAAAAAATAATCATCGGATATTTATACCGGTAATCATTGAAACTTATAAAAATTAAGACAAAATTTATTTTACTTCTTATGATTTTAAGAAAAATTATTAGACCTCATAATCAATAATTAAAATGTCTGTAAAGGAACATTGATAACAATAGAAGATTTTGTTTTTATATATCCAAATAAAAAAACTATTATATCCTGGTGAAAAAACAGGATGAATAATATCATTACATCGAATAACTGGTTTACATATTGGTAACATGATTAGTTTAATAAATATGTTACATTATCATACTATACTCGGACGAGCACTTGTAGAGCGCATACCTTCGCCGACACATAACTTCATGTAATTTGGTTGAATACCTTTATGTTAACTTCAAATAAAACCAACCAAAACATGATCTTTTGCAATTTTTCGAAGGTACAAATCATCCTCTATTCGACTATTTATAAGAAGTGATTGTTTCTCAAGCTAACAATAAATTTATATTTGAAATAAAATTTCTTTCACTAACTTAACGTATCAGAGACAGAATATTTCATTGGATGCAGTTCGAAATTAAATGTGAGAGAAAAAATTAATCAGTATTTCATTTTGTAGCTCTAATATAAACATTTAATTACTCTTTATTTTCAAAAAAATAAACAAAGCAATTACTTCTTTCAATTTAAGTAGAAACATCCAAACAACAGATTCCACGTAGAAAATATCCCATATTAAGATAACAAAAAATCGTCCCTTGGTGGTCACAAAATTAATACTATATACCCTCATAGACTCCTTATTTTAATACTTCCAAAATGCTGACTTTATATTTCCATTTAAATTACTGAGCTCTCCTAATTTTGAGCGATATAGTTAAAAGTTCCGGAGTAAAATGGTCTCGGAACACTCTTCGGTGGAGCAAAGTTCTGCGTTTGGATTTGGAGGCGGTGAAAGAAAAAGTCCACAGTAGAGAAACAATAGCCTCATTACAAACTTTGCAACTGTTATATACACTCGCAAGAAAATAATCTCTCTGAGCAGTACTCGCACTTCCCTACAGAGGGAGCCAGTGTGCATATCTTGAATAGTTTACTCATAAGTGCTGTTGAAATATTCTGGGTAGATTACCGAGGACATGGTTTACACTGGACTTTCTATATCTAAGATCAAACCACTTCTAAAATGACAAAATTTTAATTGGAAATCAATTCATATTTATCAAAAGAAAAATCCTCTTACAATGAAATTAGCATAAAAAAATAATACAATGCTATACGCGGTAATAAGAATAATATCTAAGCATGGAATAGCAGTTAGGTACTTCTTTGGTATCTTTATAATACTTAAAAGGAGTAATTTAGTAATTACAATGTTATTAGAGATACTAGATTATACAGTTCACAGTAAGTTTAATTAATGTGTCAATAGTGAACTCCTCTATAGTGAACTCTTTATAATGAACTCCTCTATAGTGAGCTCCTCTATAGTGAACTCTTTAATAATGAACTCCTCTATAGTGAACTCCTCTATAGTGAACTCCTCTATAGTGAATAGCTAACTCTTCTATAATACGGAAAACAAATGTACTGTTTAGATATAATGATATACCGCTTCGCTCTAAAGCTTTTAAACTTATATATAGGTATATTTTAAAGTATTTTGTTTCAAAATCCACAATGTGTACATAATCTTCATGAATATATTGTCATTTTTATGCGAATAATACCAATAAGAAAACGTCATAATAACTCATCCTGACTAAATTATGTCTAGTTAAAATATTTGATGTAACAGAACATGTTTACCGAATATGATATGACTCCACACTTCATATTGACCCCAGGGGATGTTTGCATTGATGATGCGGAGATATCTCTGCCTGCATTTGGTTGTTCAGTGTACGGTGAAGACAAAAGCAGCCAGTTTGGGACCTGGTTAAAGGTCTTCAAATACCTTATCAGCTTTGTGAATGATTCCAAAGAGAGCTTACAAAGCTTGTAGAGATTCCAAAGAGAGCTTACATAGCTTGTAGTGATTCCAAAGAGAGCTTACATAGCTTGTACTGATTCCAAAGAGAGCTTACATAGCTTGTACTGATTCCAAAGAGAGCTTACATAGCTTGCACTGATTCCAAAGAGAGCTTACATAGCTTGCACTGATTCCAAAGAGAGCTTACAAAGCTTGCAATGATTCCAAAGAGAGCTTACATAGCTTGCACTGAGCTGCCATTTGTTCTCTGATAGCCTAAGCTGTTGTATGTGCCTTTTGGTTGGTATCTACAGTACACCTCCTCTATAGTGAACTCCTCTATAGTGAACTCCTCTATAGTGAACTCTTTTATAATGAACTCCTCTATAGTGAACTCCTCTATAATGAACTCCTCTATAGTGAACTCCTCTATAGTGAACTCCTCTATAATGAACTCTTTTATAATGAATGAACTTCTCTATAGTGAAGTCTTCTATAGTGAACTCCTCTATAGTGAACTCCTCTATTGTGAACTCTTCTATAGTGAACTCTTCTATAGTGAACTCCTCTATAGTGAACTCCTCTATGGTGAACTCCACTATAATGAACTCCTCTATTGTGAACTCCTCTATAGTGATCTCCTCTATAGTGAACTCCTCTTTAATGATTTCCTCTATAGTGAACTCCTCTACAGTGAAATCCTCTATAGTGAACTCCTCTATAGTGAACTCCTCTTTATTGAACTCCTCTATAGTGAACTCCTCTGTAGTGAATTCCTCTATAGTGAACTCCTCTATAGCGAACTCTTCTATAGTGAACTCCTCTATAGCGAACTCCTCTATAGTGAACTCCTCTATAGTGAACTCCTCTATAGTGAACTCCTCTATAGTGAACTCCTCTATAGTGAACTCCTCTATAGTGAACTCCTCTAGAGTGAACTCCTCTATAGTGAACTCCTCTATATAGTGAACTCCTCTATAGTGAACTCCCCTATAGTGAACTCCTCTACAGTGAAATCCACTATAGTGAACTCCTCTATAGTGAACTCCACTATAATGAACTCCTCTATTGTGAACTCCTCTATAGTGATCTCCTCTATAGTGAACTCCTCTTTAGTGATTTCCTCTATAGTGAACTCCTCTACAGTGAAATCCTCTATAGTGAACTCCTCTATAGTGAACTCCTCTTTATTGAACTCCTCTATAGTGAACTCCTCTGTAGTGAATTCCTCTATAGTGAACTCCTCTATAGCGAACTCTTCTATAGTGAACTCCTCCATAGCGAACTCCTCTATAGTGAACTCCTCTATAGTGAACTCCTCTATAGTGAACTCCTCTATAGTGAACTCCTCTATAGTGAACTCCTCTATAGTGAACTCCTCTAGAGTGAACTCCTCTATAGTGAACTCCTCTATATAGTGAACTCCTCTATAGTGAACTCCCCTATAGTGAACTCCTCCACAGTGAAATCCTCTATAGTGAACTCCTCTATAGTGAACTCCTCTATATTGAACTCCTCTATAGTGAACTCCACTGTAGTCAATTTCTCTATAGTGAACTCCTCTATAGTGAACTCTTCTATAGTGAACTCCTCTATAGCGAACTCCTCTATAGTGAACTCCTCTATAGTGAACTCCTATATAGTGAATTCCTCTACAGTGAACTCCTCTATAGTGAACTCCTCTATAGTGAATGAGTTAGGATGTACCCCAAATAGTAATTTTCTTCAGTCTGTGGTGAATTATTTTCATTTTAATAGAACAGAATGCTATTTTATGGCAGACTAAATAAAATATTTTCAATATAGAGGCTACATCCTACCTCATTCACTATAGAGGAGCTCTACTGTACTTCATTCTTGAACTATCATTCTATTTTGCATCAAACATTTTTTAAATACATCAATGAATTAAAAATGGGAGAAAGGTATATGTATATTGAGTATGTATGTTAATAAGGTTATGACAATTTCGCAAATTACAGTTTTCTTATTTTCTATTTTTTTCACATCTTACTGATTTCTCGCGACTCTACCAATTGTAGAATAACTCTAAGCAATACTATTAATAAAGTTTATTTCTGGAAAAATGGAATCAGTAAACTGTAAAAAGAATTATTTCAGATACATTTTTCCATGACTGATTCAGTTTCCTAGTGTCGCTATATTATAATCCACTATTAATTTTCTTGATCTTGAAAGCTATTTAAATTCTCTATCCTATTTTTTTCAGCATGTTTGATAAAACTCTGTATAAAATGCAAACTTGCGACATTTTATTTCCTTTATTTTCAACAAAGCCTACCTACCAGTGCATGGCGAAATAATGCAAAAGATGAAGAAACTGACAGCCAAAGTCCGCATATTGGATTGGGAGCAAAAATTCGAATCCTCTTTTTCAATCCCGTCCTTCCTGTTGACTACCAATAATAATATTCGAATATTCTGCAGGTCGAACATGTTTCCTTGCAACATGTAATTCTATTTGCAGTCCAAAGGATTGTCAAAATATTATTACTCGGCTCAAAAACTCATTGAAGAAGTACTTGAAGCTGAATATCAATATGCAATTTATGAACAGGTTGCCGCAATAGATGTCTACTCGCAGCATAATTCTCATGAAATGATTTCAGTATTGTACCCTTCAGTGTATGACTATTTACTCAAATTGAAATATTAATTTTATCCATTCTAAAGATCTCGAACGTTCTCGTAAAGGATATTAATTAAACCAGAGATTCGTTGATATTTTCTTTATTATTATGTACAATGCTAGACACTGATATAATTTAATACTTTTCCACAGTTCAAATATCATTGAAATGATTTTAAATTGTAATTAAATAGAATTGTTATTTTGATCATTTTTTTCCACTGTAAATTTCCTTCGTTAACTTTGAAAAATGATTTATATACATTCTATATTTGATTTTCCTCCTATATATTATAAACCTCCTTATGACTAATTATTAAACTGATAATTTGAATCAAAATTCTCGTTAATAAAATTTTCAAATTGATTGTACAATAATAATGTACAATTGATTAAACCCATTAAATGTTAATGGGTTTAATCCTTCATCGTAAAATGTTATATCCTTGTTATAGATGCCATGTTGGTCACAATTGCCTCTTCCAATAATGCTGAGTCATCGGATTTGAAGCGGTGTAATCGACCGGTTCGTCTGTCTCCAAAATCACATTTCGACCATAAAGAAATACAGACCTGCAGATGTTAAACATTTCAATATTATAAATGTATAATTTCGGAAATAGGATTGAACACGTGACTTATTGGTTACTAGTGTACTTCCCCGTTAAAAATAATGGGTCATCATCAATACAAATTTATTACCCGTTATTGATTTACTTTTAATGAATTAAATTAAAATTACATTTTTTGCATAGTCTAATTTATTTTATAGATAAAATACATTTAAAAATGGAATAAAACAGGTGAATTTAAATATCAAGTCAATATATTCCCGTGCGTATCATAGTTACATTCTTCATGTTTAAAATCTGTCGTATAAAACCGAACACCAAATAAATAAATAAATAAATAAACACACTAAGGTAATTATTAGTATAGATGGTAGAATTGTTAATATTTCATTTAAATATTATGATTAAGTTAAAAAGGCAGAAATGCGTATCCTGGAAATGACAAAACTAAATTTCGGAAATAACAAATAAATCAATTTCGTATAATAACTAAATTTCATATTGGAAATGATAAACAAAGATATTGTCAAATCAGTATAACGTCGATCATTGATATGACAATTTAAGCATATATCAAAATTATATGAATATTATCATATCATTATTATCATATGTAGTAATCTGAATTTTTTGAATGAAAATGTGGTTTCTCCGTTCATCTTCAACTGCATCGAAATGAAAACATTTAAATTTTAGCGAAATGGATAAGTTAGACCATTTTTATCATTGAATATTACATTAAAATTAATTCTATAGTTATAATTCATCTCATCTGCCTCTGAAAATGAGTTATCACATATTTCACGTATAAAATGGAAATAATATTTCTTGCCGATTTGCAAAATCACAGTGGACAATCGTATCGATGAAAGCTTTGATTTCCTCTGGACAATAAATGAAAATAAATATTTGTTTTAATATTGAAGGCAATCACTTCATAAAATGATCAACAAGTTAGTTGAAACAACAAATCCCATTGCTTTGAAAATCCTTTATATATATTCGAATTACCAGAACTGCAATATAGTTATTTTTGGCAACTCATACACAGATTTATTGAACGTTCTCTCGTATAGAATAACACGGCAAAGATAATAAAAGAGGATGAAACATAGCTGTGGGAAATTGGAGAAGAGCTTTACATTTTTGACTTCTCAGTTCGAATTGATGATATATCTTGGGAGTGAATTGCTGTTGTTTATGTTATCGTTATTCTTGTGTTTGGATTAGGAGAGATAAAATAAAGTAAGAGAATCGTGTGATCGTGGAATGTTAGAGAGATGGTGTTTTTTGAATGATTATTTATTACAGTACACTTTACATGTTATTTTTATAAAAATTTTGGTGATCATGTATATGCAAACGATTTTTCATATTTAGAAAATTAATATTTAAAAATTGATATTGGTAATTAAGTGATCAAGAAAAGAGATGAAAATAAGAATGGCTCTATTATATTGTAAAAATAGGCTCCATATATCTATTAATTATTATTGAAGAAAATAAATCAGACTGAGAAATTAAACTGGTGATGGCCTTTTTTCTCAATAATAGGGTCTCCACGTCTGCTTTGGAACCAAAGGCTAGGCTATATCACTGATAAAAGAAAAGGAAATAAGGTGTAAATGACTTGAAGAAGCAGTCAGAAAGGAAAGTGGCTCCACGAACAAAGTCACCTACTACCGTTGGCGTCAATGCTCATTAACGCAGAAAAGCTACTCCGTGATTGGAGTCACTCACTTAGGAATCACCCGGAAGTTGATGGTTCAAAATTTGTACCATATAGTAATTGATTCAAAATGATTTATTTCATCCTATTTAAGATAGATAGCATTATTTATAGAAACTTCAGATTACGCAATTTTGCTAATACTTTCAGTCTTGAATTAAATCTACTTTCAGTATTGAATTAAATCTACTTTCAGTCTTGAATTAAATCTACTTTCAGTTTTGAATTAAATATACTTTCAGTCTTGAATTAAATCTACTTTCAGTCTTGAATTAAATCTACTTTCAGTCTTGAATTAAATCTACTTTCAGTCTTGAATTAAATCTACTTTCAGTCTTGAATTAAATATTCTACTGAGTAACTAATTGAGATGTACTTTATCTACTTCTGACATCAAACTTTCAGGTAAGTCACGGATTCTGCAGTAAATTGGCAGGTACAATCAAAGAAAAAGGTATCCGTAATGATTTTTGACAATTGAATAAATTGATATCTCAACAAAAATACTCTACTAATTGTAATTCTCTATATTATCTAAATTCGGTCTAGGTACACAATGATAAATGTATGATATTTTAAAATAATATGAAATTAGAAAACTGTTATTTAGGAAAACCACATCTCAGAAAAGAGCTCCAATACTGCTACAACAGCATCCCAATACTGCTACAATAGCATCCCAATACTGCTACAATAGCATCCCAATACTGCTACAATAGCATCCCAATACTGTTACAATAGCATCCCAATACTGTTACAATAGCATCCCAATACTGCTACAACAGCATCCCAATACTGCTACAATAGCATCTCAATACTGCTACAATAGCATCCCAATACTGCTACAATAGCATCCCAATACTGCTACAATAGCATCCCAATACTGCTACAATAGCATCCCAATACTGTTACAATAGCTTCCAAATACTGCTACAATAGCATCCCAATAGTGCTACAATAGCATCCCAATACTGCTACAACAGTATCATAACATTGCTACAATAGCATCCCAATACTGCTACAATAGCATCCCAATACTGCTACAATAGCATCCCAATACTGCTACAACAGTATCCCAATACTGCTACAACATTATCCCAATACTGCTACAATAGCATCCCATAGTGCTACAACAGTATCCCAATTCTGCTACATAGCATCCCAATACTGCTACAACAGTACCCCAATACTGCTACAACATTAGGACAATGTTACCCCGAATAACATTGCTACTTACGATGGTCTCATCTCGCGGCTGAGTTCTTGCGAAGAATTAACCGGAAGCTACTTTGCATTCTATACAGAGGTTCGCTTCCGGAGACTGAAAAATGTCCGTCCGAAAACAATTTGGGTGTATCTTTGGAGAGTAGCAAATCGCTCTTACTGGCATTTATGGAAGAAATAAAGAAATACAATTTTCTGGGGAGTATTGAATATTTGATGAAAGCTGTATGTATTTTAATTACAGATCAGTTTATTTTAAATGTATTTACTGAAGATTATAATTTTGCTGAAATTAGCAGCTTAATTTTAATACAATATAAGGCACTTCTATAAAATTATTGTTTATTATTTCTACTGTTTTAATTTTTTTAAATAAGAAACTATTTAAAAAAGTGATCCTCAATATCAAGTTTATAGAAATTCGATATCTTGTATATATTATTTAAAAAAGATGTTCTTATTTAATTTGATGACATGTACATAAATTCAAAAGTATTTAATATATTTTATATAAGCTATCCATTATTAATTTATCATAACATTTTCATATATTCAATAAAATATATATTTTATATAAAGCTGTTCATAATTAATATTATTCAAACCGTGCATGAATTATTGTCAATAGATTCATTATGAATCATGAATAGAATCTTGAATCGCCTATATTTATTTGAAGAATCATGGTTTTATTTTCTTGAATATTTTAATTAGATTCATAATTTTACAAATAAAATCATTTTATGACACTATCTTCTTTGGAATGGTACATGGAAAATGATGGCTGTAAGTGTTATACATCTATAATGAATATCGATTGGAAATTTAGAGAATGATTCTGATGGAGTGCAGACGTTTCGTCGACAGGACTTTTCGTCGACAGGACTTTTCGTCGACAGGACTTTTCGTCGACAAATTTTCGTAAGGGGAGATAAACACACTCTAATGTTTCAAAACAAGTGATTTAACAGAATAAAGGTAATGTATATTTTACAGAGCGGGATTGCTCTTCATGACATCATTCTAGCAAAGAGAGAAAGTAACTTCTGCCTGTGGATAGCCAAAGGTCATTTTCTCTGAGTGTATCAAGTCATATTTTGCTGTCCATTTTCCTATTGAAAATCTCGTGCCCACCAAATTACTCCTGTCAGCCGTAAGCAATTGCCATGTTTTGGCGCCTGGCCAGTCCAGTAAGGACAACTTGTGGTCTGTTGCACTTTTTTTCTTCAGATGGACGCATGCAACAGGATTCTATATACATTTATGGCATTTATTGACAGATAAATGATTCTCTTATTTAATGACATAAATTGTTTTGATTATTATAATCTTAAACATTAAATTGCATACAATGAAATAATAAAATTAGATATAATGGCCCTATATACTAATACACAGGAAAACAATTACATAAAAAAATTAATTACATGAAAAATTTATCTACATGAAAAATTTATTTACATGAAAAATTTATTTACATAACAAATTCATTTATATGAAAAATTCATTTACATGAAAAATTTATTTACATGAAAAATAAATTTACATGAAAAATTTATTTACATGAAAAATTTATTTACATTACAAAATCATTTATATGAAAAATTTATTTACATGAAAAAAAATATTTATATTTTTTAGATATATATAATTCATTCAAATATAATTTTTTATTCTACAATTGATAACCCATTAATTTTAATGGGAAATACACTAGTGTTATATAAAGCAGGGAGTATTTATAAGTTGGATTCATACCTGATACGTCAGAGAATATCAATCACCATCCCTCAAAATAATCCTAGTAGTCAATATTTAGTATTATATGTTTATTATCATGCAGTATAACTCTTCAATAATGATATCATGTATAGTGAATTTTATGTCCTGCGTAAGGAAGTAGCCTCTATAGTCTGTACCTATAGTGAACAAAATTTTTTTAGTTTGCCATGAAAGACCATCTTTTCAGATATCTGATGGCCCTTTTATGGTTGACTAAGGAAAACTCGTTAAATATAGAGGCTACTTCCTTACTCAGGAGACCACTTTCACTATACACGACATCATTATAGAGGATCTCTACGATTTTACATTAATTTAAATTGGAGCTGAAATGAGACAGACCTCTTGCATCTAATGATAGCTTAAGCACAATTCAAATATCCAACTTCTTCACCGACCAGATTGTTACTCCTCGAATTACATAGATTGAAAACCATTATCTTAGTCCCAGTGGATTCGGCCCAGTGCCACGGCTGAGTGACTGTCTATTTGCTTATTGCTGCAGGATTGGGCTCATCTTATAGCTAGGCTAGAGAGCTTCTGGATTCAAAGAGATTCCAAAGTCATTATGGAACTTAGAGCAAATTAAATTGGTGACATAGATATTCGCTAGAGTGGCTTGCTTGGTTCTTGAAGGAGATCCATGATTGAGCATATAAAGAGAAAAGTATTTAGGGAATTGGTTTTTCGATGTATAACTTATAAAGTATTCAATATATTATAAAGATTGTTAGTTGAACAAAGATTTAGGTGTAATTTGATAATTTAATAATCAATATCTTTTTTAAAACAATTTAATATTGAATAATATTAGAAGTTTAGTATCATATTGAAAATATTATTAATAATCAATATTTTCTTTATTTTTTAATAATATTTAATATTAAATATAAGGATAAAAAGGAACACCAGTACTGGAATGTACATTTCTTTAAAAAACAGGACGTTTCGATAGTCTAGCTATCATTATCAACTAATATAAAATCTGTAATGGAACATAAAAAATAAAAAACATACACTAATATTTATTGAACATTAAAAAACCTAACTAAAAATTAATTAATATTAAATAATATTAGTAGTTTAGTATAATATTAAAAACATCATACTAATAATCAATAATTTCAATACTACATTAATTATTGTAATTAAAAATGAAGGAAGATAGAATAGAAAATATCAAATAAATTAGAAAAGAAAATATGAAGGAAGTTAGGTATTGAAAAATAAAGAAAATCTTCTAAAATGAATGTAACAGAATTACCACCAGATCAACTCATCATGTTAATTACGTTTTGCTTTTAATTTTTTTACAAAGTAATTATCTATCAGTATACAATAATTGTACAAAGAATTAGCTGTACCACTTTGTGTACCAGAGATATACTCAGACAGGGAATGTTCCGGTGCTATAATTCCTGGCTTTGATATCACCAGATTGAGTTGGTCATGGTCTTCAAGTTCTGTCTCAGGTTTCGAATGCTAGGGTCACTTCAAAGGACTGTAAAATGGTCAGCCAGCAGGGATGATTGTTGGCACAAATAGTTCTAGCGGCAAGCAAGAGATTTCAATTAAAACTTATTGCAGAGTATCGATCATTTTTTAAAGAATTAGAAATAATTCTAACAATGAATCATGAGGAATAATGAAGATGGAATGTAACATTACTGTAAAACTCAAGAGTAATGAAGGACCTGAGTTATGAAATGCACCTGGGTTATGAAGGACCTGAGTTATAAAATGCACCTGAGTTATGAAGGACCTGAGTTATAAAATGCACCTGAGTTATGAAGGACCTGAGTTATGAAATGCACCTGAGTTATGAAATATTTTCTATGTTAAAATTATAGAAAACGATATACGTCATGCAATTTCGTGCTAGTTATTCCTCAGAGACAATAGTTTTTCTTCAAGATGTTAATTATAAAAAGCTATCAGTGTCCTTGAGTTATGAGGTGGCTCTGAGTTATGAAGTGGCTCTGAGTTATGAAGTGGCTCTGAGTTATGAAGTGGCTCTGAGTTATGAAGTGGCTCTGAGTTATGAAGTGTCTTTGAGTTATGAAGTGGCTCTGAGTTATGAAGTTGCTCTGAGTTATGAAGTGGCTCTGAGTTATGAAGTGGCTCTGAGTTATGAAGTTGCTCTGAGTTATGAAGTGGCTCTGAGTTATGAAGTTGCTCTGAGTTATGAAGTGGCTCTGAGTTATGAGGTGGCTCTGAGTTATGAAGTGGCTCTGAGTTATAAAGCAAACTATACTTCATAACTCTTGAGTTCCACTGTACCACATATTTTTAAATATATGATACTGTTTATGATTTATATTTTAAAGTATTATATAAAATAATTAATATACATAAATCACATTTTGTGTGTAATTAAGACAAGAAAACACATTCAAAACACAATATTAACGACAAAAACAATAAAATTACAGCAAATCGATATTATATTACGTTGGTAAGAATTACCTATTAAATGTAAACATATTAAAAGAGTTATCCATGAAATATTGTTCTGAACTGTTAATTTTTGTAATAATCAGAGGATTTCATGTGGTTCTATAGCCACTAATAATTCAACGGGGAAGAAAATGTTTTCAATTCTTCAGGTGTTACTCCTTGCCCGTAACTGTAATACAAAGTTACGAAAAATCTGCTATATAATTCTAATACAGTTTTAAACATTAAATTTTATTAAATGCACAAGTATTCAATAACTATAAATCATATTCCAATCAGTAACTATTACAAGATTTTAAACGAACATTTTAACACTATTTTAATGAGGTAGTTTAATCAAGA
Source organism: Caprella mutica (assembly GCA_947561585.1). NCBI lineage: Eukaryota > Metazoa > Arthropoda > Malacostraca > Amphipoda > Caprellidae > Caprella > Caprella mutica. Next base: position 77,883 of record CANNZV010001742.1, read on the forward strand.
TTTTTAACTGTTTTAATAACTAGCACAACATTTTACTTACATTATAATTGTGGATAGACCAAAGTATTAAATATTTAAATTTTCAATGTAGAGCAATTTTTATGGAACAATAAATTATATGACTGTAAATAAACACAGGAAAATAAATATTAACGATAACGGTTCTCTATTAGATAAAGAGAAAATAATACAAATCCTAAACCTTGTGGTGCCCGAAAATGCAGGTTAAATATAATAATTAATTAATGGCTAAAGTTTGATATGAACTAATTCAAAATACTAGATTAAAGAGGACAAAATAATGTAAATAAGGAGTTATAATAATGATTAATTAATAAAAAGGAACTAGGAAATTACAAGGGACTTCATAGAGGAAGAATACCAGATAAATAGAAACATTAAAAATAAAGAAGTACGATAGTAAATGTAAACTAAGTCTAATAGATGAGAACTTGGGTGAAATGGAATGATATTAGGATTTACGAAATACTAAATTTTGCGCAAGGTTTAAATAGTTAAATTTGAAAGTCTTCTTAGGCTAAGCTATTTAAACATAAATACAAAAAATAAAAAAGGTATGAAAACTACTACTATTTTTAATCTTCCTAATGTATGCTAACTTAAAGAATTAATAAATTTCCAAATCTAATAAATTATCGGGCACCACTAGGTGATCAAGAAAACTCACAACCTACATTCACAGGATTCAGAAACTAAATGAATCTTTAGTTGAGGAATGCAGTGTTGCCGAATAATTTTGCCCACTGGTTCGAATATTTCTCTGAGAAAAAATAGAAAAATAATTATGCGCAGCACAAATATATTTATATTTATCTAGGTATTAATGCCTAATTCGGTTTTTACTATATTTTACTATTTACTATAAAAAAAAATTTAATGTTAATATTTGAATTATCTTCCAACTCTTCACTTCATTATATTTATTATGTATTGGGAAAATATTGTATATAATGTTATAAATGTTAGTAGAAATTAAAATGGTTTTGTTAGTAAAGTATTTCAAGTATATTAATAATAAACTATATAAGTGGATATTCATCTTTAGAAGATTATAAATGTTAATTATCTTACTTTATTTATTATTAGAGTATAATCGTAATAAATATAACAAACAAAAAGAGGACAGGTGAATGAACTTCAGTCTATCAGATTATATACTTACAATAAAATAGCAATGTCCAATTACGGAGCCAATAGACTGGAAAAATAGCATACAGTCTTTATTATAATAAGGAAGTCATTATTTAAAGCCAAAGCATGACTAGCATGCTATTCAACTCCTTTCTTCATCTCAGGCAAAAGTAGGTACTAAAGATAATATAAATTGAACAGTAGGAGAAAATGTAGTCAACTAATTGTTGGCTTTCGTTATGTAATGATAATAATATAATCTATCTATTCAACGGTAAAATAAAAACCTTTAATCCTATTGTAAAATGTTTATTCAAAACTATTCATTAGAAGTCGGACAGTGTCGAAATATTAATGGTATTTTACGATAAAATGCGACTATATTTAAAGTGATCTGTAGTAATAGTCGATATGCTGATTAGATTTTTTTTCGATAGAGTTTAGATATGTAAAACAATAAAGTATCATGTTTTCTCATCTGTAAAATTATAACTCTATTTCAGAAAATATAATAGTTATTTGTGGATAAGAAAAAATTATGTACATAATTTGATTATTTCAAATGATAGGAAAATACTGAAAAATGTATTTGAATTATAGATATAATTTAAATATCATATTACGGTTATGGAAGTAAGGGTACGAACATTTACTTCAAATCTTAATTGTTTCCTAAATAGTCACTGTTACTGAGTTTAATTTTCTAACTTCTTAGTATAGGAAGACTAACTTCACTGAATGGCCTTTAGGGCAAAACTCGACAGTTCACGCAAGAACGGAATGCCAACAAATTCTACAGAGTTATCCCAGAAATAATTAGAAAGGGATGAAAAGTAGGCCTAATACGAATTCAAATTTGTACCAAATCAGCAAATGTAAACACAAATATGAAAGAATTGCTTAAATTTTCGTCATTTTGTCAGTCATAACTATGTTGACAAATCGTTATCTATTATAGTCTAAAAATGAAATGATATGGATAGTGATATTTTCTACAATTCTTTTTGGACGTAAAAAAAAATTGGGGAACATTTAAAAAAAAATCCAATACTGATTGCAAGTACTATATTTTTTATAGAAGTCCCATCCCGCTTTTATTACGTCTCAGATTAATGACAACCGAATAAGTTTCGCTTTTATAACGTCTCTCCCACTCTTATTAAGTTTCAGATTTATGACAACCGAATAAGTCTCGCTTTTATTTTTCCTGGAACAGAAAATTATTCAACATTTTAAGTTAAATTATTTTTTAACGAAGTTACTGCGAAAGCAGCTTAACTGAAATGACCAACCAATTTTCCAAAGTTACTCCTCAAATATTTTCTTTACCAGAAAAAATAAAAGCGAAAAATGTTCCACACTTATTCGGTTGTCACAAGTGTGGGACGTAATAAGAGCGAGATATGCCTCTAACGTCCATTCAGAGAAAGAAGCTTTTTACAGTCAAACATATTAATATAATGTTATTAGATATTTTTTAGGTTATGAATCGTATTAGATTGAACACTAACGACACAAATGAAAATTAAATTAACGATAATATAATAGAATTATGAAAATGAAAGGAACAAATCAGATAATTCACTAAAAAGATGGAAATTCTATTCCAATATCCTGAATTCGAACAACAAGTGAGAAGCCATGAACTTCAAAAATATTTCTAATAATTAGTTTCTCACTATAAATAATAAATTATAGCTGTATTCAATTAACATGATTATGATATCATAAATAATGATCACAAATTGAATATTTCGTTGCTGATTATAGTTCTGAACAGCATTTATCATATCAATTATATTCAAGTCGGAGTGAGGCCAATAATCCATAGATATCGTCATAGTGATGCGACTATGAGTCCTATAAACCGATATCTGAAGATATAAAAATGACTATGCTATCTGTCGGCCACTAACTAACTCTAAGATAGGGGAGGGTGCCGTAGTCGGTAAGTGGGTGCTAGTATGGAATCATAAACCAATCTAAGATTTGAAAATTATAAAAAAAAATCTAAGATTTGAAAATTATAAAAAAAAAATCTAAGATTTGAAAATTATAAAAAAAATCTAAGATTTGAAAATTATAAAAAAAAATTCAAATCCCAGACTGGTTCCTGACTTAAAATAATATAACAAACATTCTTAGCAAATAATAATCATACGAAGTAATCGTAGAGCAGATTAGCATATCTAGCATATCTATTTGTATTTTAATGTTCATTTCTAAATAAAGGTAGTTGTTTCTTTTTTTGTATAAAGAAGGTCTGCTTCTTCTGGCAGAGGCCTTTAAATGAATCATATAATAATATTCATTTATTATTATTTTTTGGATTGTTATTGATTATTATATTATATATTCCCTGAAAAATTTTCATTGTAATATTGTGATATATTAAATATTATTAGATATCTAAATGTAAATCAAAATAAGGAAAAGAATCATGACTAAATTCTAAAATAAGTTTCAAAAGATATAGAAGATGAAAAAAATTATAATTAGATTTAACTCGACTGCGTTATTATATAACATATTGAAAAAAGTTGAAAATATTGTAATAATCAAAATAAGTTGAGAAAATCTCATATTCAATGTTCAATCTTGTAATCAATGTAAGGTTCTAAATATCATATTCAGTATAATGTTCATAATCTCACATTCAATATAGTGTTCATAATCTCATATTCAATTTAATGTTCATAATCTCACATTCAATGCAATGTTCATAATTTCACATTCAATTTAATGTTCATAATCTCACATTCAATATAATGTTCATAATCTCACATTCAATATAATGTTCATAATCTCACATTCAATGTAATGTTCATAATCTCACATTCAATGTAATGTTCATAATCTCACATTCAATGTAATGTTCATAATCTCACATTCAATATAATGTTCATAATCTCACATTCAATATAATGTTCATAATCTCACATTCAATGTAATGTTCATAATCTCACATTCAATGTAATGTTCATAATCTCACATTCAATGTAATGTTCATAATCTCACATTCAATATAATGTTCATAATCTCACATTCAATATAATGTTCATAATCTCACATTCAATGCAATGTTCATAATCTCACATTCAATGCAATGTTCAAACATAGTATTTAGTTTATCTGATATAATATGGAAGCAGATCCACTTCTTGTATCATTACAGGATGAAATACTGCCAGGCTTTAAATACACCTATGAATATTTTTGCATCTGGCATCATGCATTTTAAGTTTAATCTACAGAATGCAAGTACGATGAGCCATGTTTCAGAGTGTGGCCGCTAAAGAGGCACTCGCAAAAACTGATCTGCAGTTGAAATGCAAATCCAACTTCAGAGGGAAGAGTGGTTAGGAGATTTGGTGAGCAATGATAGCCACACTGAGAAAAATATACGAGTCAATTTGACTCAAAATTTGAGGTTTCAGTTTGACCCAAAACCAGCTCGAAAATGTGAGTCAAATTGATTCTTCTTAGTATTTTAATCAAAAAGAAGAGTCATATTGACTCATAATTCATAAACAGATTGACTCAAGTAGAGTCAATCAATAAAAAAAAGACTCCAATATTGGAGTTTTTCAGCCTTGACTCAAGCGATGAGTCAGGTTGACTCACATTTTTTTCTCGGTGCAACGATGTTTTACGTTGAATGAAATTGTGTATCAGTTGGTATTTTAGAAACTGTGATTCTTTCTCTTCTAATTGAATATCTAAAGACTAGATGAGGGGCACTCGTAGAGCGCTCAACTTCGCACCACTTATAAATGACATTGACCTTTAACTTTTTCGCTCGAAAAATTTAATTTAGTTGAATAGTTTTGAGTTATAAGTGACCTTAACCTTGACATATGATCTGATTGCTCCTAAAATCTAATAAGCAGGATCTTGGTTGATGGCCTATCATTCCATCAAATTTCAAGCAATTTAGTTGAATTCTTTTCATAACATAAAATTTTTCACAACCTTTCATTTTCTAATATTGCAAGAGTAAATCATATAATACTTTAATGAATAAAATTACTAAAGCAGAAATAACTGAATATCAGATATAATTTAACGTTAGAAGTCCCATTTTAGACACACTTAAGAAAAGGGTTTCGAAGTCTCTCCAAAGAATTTATCATACGAGATCATTGGAGCTGAGGGGGACATTCAGACTCATTCAGAAATACCTCTCTGATGTAAACGGTATAGTGAATGAGGACCGTTAATATACAAGGTTTTAATTTGGTTTGAAGAGATAACAATTTTTAACAGTTCATTGAAAATTAATTGAAATAAAGTTAATTGATGAATTGAATATTAGTATTGTATTCCCTATAACTAAAATCCACTAGCTTTATTAAATTTGAAAGTACAGAAACTGTAAAAAAATGGCATATGGAGGTAAAAATAAAAATTTACTCATGTCAAATAAATTGAAATAAATTGAAAATCTAGAAATTTGCCTCTGACTTTTTCTTCATTGTATTCTAGAAAGAATACGTAAAAATAATCCATGATAATTTATTATCATATTGAATTTAAAAATTTCCATGTAAAAGCCCTGATATTCAATATGACGGGGTCGAATTGAAGCAGACAAGTTAGTTCGAATTGTATTTCATATTTAGTTGCGTTTGCATATCAGATGATTGTGTCATTTCAAATCCCCATCGTAGAATCTATGGCTGAGGCTGTCAGCCGAAGTGCAAATTATGGCACTAATATCATCTGTGCGGCGTTACCGAAGACAAGAATAATGGCCACGTGATGTTTGACCAGGATGGAGAACTGGGCTGGATATTCTCCAAGATTGTGTTAATGGAACTCGTGAGTGGGAATGAAAGTAGCCAATTACCGTACGATGAGTAAAGAGGTTGCCATATACTCTTTATAAAATCAATGAAATGAAATTCGAACATGATCACTGCAACTTAAAAGGTTCTTGAACAGTTTTTCCTCGAAGCCGTAAATTTAACTCCACCTGCAAGCTTTATTTTATTGCTTGGGCTCCTGAATAAATATTCTAGTCGAACTTAGCTTCAGGAATTGGCGAACAAATTTGCTATTAAGAGAAAAAAAGAGAGTCTCGTAACTCTTCATGGGGTAGGAATTATGGCGGCAGGTAGGCATAATAATGAATAGTAAGTCTCGTAAATGTCCGAGTCCCTCTGCGAGATAATGCATCGGTGGTAATAGTTGTGAGGAAGTGTTCGCAGTCTCTTGTAGCTACATTAATGGCCTCCTATTAAAAATTATCTGTTTTCTCTGGCGCCCCAATTTGGAGATTTTGAAAATTGAAAATTGGCTCATTATACAGTGTTGATTTATTCGAGAATCTCCACCTATAGGGATAGTATAATTATTATGTAATGTAGATTCAAGCTTACTTTTTTTGTGCACAATTCTACCATAAAGTTTTTGGAGAACTTTGCAGGAAATAAAAAATAATGAAATATATTAATAATTTGGTGATAGTATGACAATCGAAGTATTATACTGTATGTTCAAAAGAGTATAAAAACTTACTTGATTACAGAAATCAACTGTCATCAACCTAATTCTATATTATTCCCCAGCAATTTGCCCATTTATCAATTAAATGGTAAGGATTTTTTGGCTCTTTAAGATGAGCTAAGTATAAAAAATCACTAGTATTCTATCTTTATATTTTTTATATATTCATCGAGGGAATTTAACTGTACAAATGTATTTTATACGTATAAGGGAAATTCAGTTACGTTATGGACACAAATTAATTTTCAATATTTATGTGGATTGATGTCGTTTCATTAATCTGAACTTTCTGTTCAATTATTATGATTGTTGAACAAAATTCAGTGCACTATGGATCACTTCAACAATAATTATCTTTTTTAATTCCGACAGTATATATATGGCCAACATAGGGAATTTGAACTGAATTGTATCGGTGAAAAATTAGAAAACTTTTATTAAATTAACATATTAGAAGTAAAACATTTTATTTTTATTTTTTTTATGAGTTTCCAAAATTTCTTTTGTGCAATAATAATTAGAATCAATATTCCTTCTTCTCAGTTTCCTAATGGTAACATTGCATGAATTTGTTGATGTAAACAACCTATTTTGAACTTTGTTTTAAAAACTGTTGTGCAATTGTTAAACAATATGGTTTGTTTTGAACACTGCAATAGAACAACAATCATTAGAGTTTAGTATATAGTGTTATCGCAATATAATTAATTGGTTGTACATGCATGATGTGAACTTTAATTGAATTATTGGATGTGCCAATAATACAATTAGTTCTCAATTGAATAATATTGTCACCAAGCTTCTATAAATATATTAGGTATTCTATATGGAAAAATTTAACAGTAATTAATTATATGGTGAATATTTGAAATAATTGATAGTTTTTAAAAAGTGAATAAATATATTATTGGTACATTACTCAATTTGAAAGTATTCTATTTATTTAATATATCTTTATCAGGTAAAATAATCATATATTGAATGATTAAAGATAAAATTTAAAAAAAAATTTGATACTTTAGTTTAAAAATAATAATGAAAATATCTTCATTAATTCAATTCAATATTATTAATAATTAAAGTACCATATTATAATTAAGTTAAATCTTTTCCTCCATCAGTACTGTACTTCTTATAACAAAGTCAGTCTCTAGTCTATGCTATAGCAAAACAAACTACTTTGTTTATAGGCTTTTGATGTGTAGTATTACACATCTAGAGGATGTGTGTAAATATTACACATCTAGATGATGTGTAATATTACACATCTAGATGATGTGTGTGAGTGTAACACACATTTATATGATGTGTGTGAATATTACACACATTTAGATGATGTGTGTGAATATTACACACATTTAGATGATGTGTGTGAGTATAACTCACCTAAGCAGTTCGATTGCCCTGAGGTAAATATTATTACTGTAGTGATTAATGAAGACACTTTACAATAACAGATATCAATTACTTTGTTCGATTTTTTTATCGACATATAATCACGAATACTGTGAATTTCGATCTTACTTCATCGTTAAATATTATCATTTCAGGCATCAACATAGGGATAAATGCGTATCTACATATCATGGGATGCATGATACCTAAGGATACATGATAAGTAGGAATGCATGAAACGTAGGGATGCATGATACGTAGAGCATATGATATGTAGGGATACTTGATACGTAAGGATACATAATACGTAGGGATACATGATATGTAGGGATGCATGATACAAAGGGATACATGATACGTATGGGTACATGATATGTATGGATATGACACGTTGGGATACAGGATACGTAGGGATATATGATACGTAGGGATACATGGTACATTGAGTACATGATACGTCGCAGACGTATGATATACTCAATTACATGATACGTAATGATACATGATACATAGGGATACATAATACGTAATGATACATGATACATAGGGATACATAATACGTAATGATACATGATACATAGGGATACATGATACGTAGAGTATATGATACGTATAGTATAATTATGATACGTAGGGATACATGATACGCAGGGATACATGATACGTAGATATATATGATACGTAGTGATGCATGATACGTAAATCAAAATTATTATGATACGTAGGGATAAATGATATTTAGTGATGCATGATATGTAGAGTTTAATTATTATGATACGTAGGGAAACATGATACGTGGCAAGGTATACATGATACTCGACTGTCTTCAAAGAGTGTTAGATTCAGTTTCTAATTTTAGTAGAAATGAATATCGAATTTTGGTGGTAGCATTCATCGTAGGAAATAGCTTTGCTTATTATACCTATAACTATTTCAGCGTTTAAAAAACTATCAATATATTTTATTTAAAAAAAAATATTATAATTTTATTTTACAACTTATTATATAATTCAATATTTACCATTGACTATTTAATATAATTATTCACCCTAATTTTAAATTTACTATTTCATTTCAATTTGTATTTAATTTAATTCAACCAACTACAATCACAATAATGATATCACCAAATGACTTCAATATATCACCTCTGATATATCATCTATTCCTATCTCTTGACTTCGAATCATTAGGGCCCCATTGGTTAGATTATAAGGGCCTAATGATCTCTAAGGGAATACTAAATCATTATAGTTAAACATGAGCCAAATGATTTCATGTATTATAATTATGATAACTTTATTGAAATACATTTTTTAACGTATATACACATAGAAAAATGTAGATGGCTTACTGAAACAACTTATATTAATATAAAAAAAATCAAGATTATATTTTGTATTTTAATAGTTATGTGATTGAGTGTAAATGAACTATTTGTTTAAATTATACTTATAATGATTTCAGCTCTGCGGTTATAAGATGTTTAAATTATTTGTTTTTTTAAAGGGCCGTACACACGTAGGGTCTTTTAAGTCTTTCCACCAGACTTTTTACTAAGCTCCTCCTACTTTTTCCACGATACTTTTGAATCATACAAGAAAAAACGATATATTTTTCAATTTATTTTAGTATCAGGTATCATGGATATGGATACCTGCAGGTATCATGGATACCAACTAAAATAAATTGAAAAATATATCGTTTTTTCTTGTATGATTCAAAAGTATCGTGGAAAAAGTAGGAGGAGCTTAGCAAAAAGTTTGGTGGAAAGACTTAAATGACCCTGCGTGTGTACGGCCCTTAACCCGTTCGCTCATAATCGGGTCATATTTGTTTCATAAGGTTTTATAATACAATGTAGCTAGTCCCTTTTCTTCAATTTAAAAAGATTTTTGAGGAGAAAAATTGAGGTTTACAGTAAATTTGCATTTAAGTATTTAATGAATTTGATAAATACGTTTTGTCTGCAGCATATAAAATAACATAGAAATATACACAAAAAAAGAACCTATTCTGAATTTAGAAATATAAAAATTATCAAATCTAGATTATCCAAAAATTGGAGTGAAAGATATAAATGATGTCACTTTTAGATGATGAAACAGGTTTAAATTCATTATTTAGAATAATTTTAAAAATTCATTATTTAGAATAATTTTAAAAATTCATTATTTAGAATAATTTTAAAAATTCATTATTTAGAATAATTTCAAAAATTCATTATTTAGAATAATTTTAAAAATTCATTATTTAGAATAATTTTAAAAATTCATTATTTAGAATGATTTTAAAAATTCATTATTTAGAATAATTTTAAAAATTCATTATTTAGAATAATTTTAAAAATTCATTATTTAGAATAATTTTAAAAATTCATTATTTAGAATAATTTTAAAAATTCATTATTTAGAATAATTTTAAAAATTCATTATTTAGAATAATTTTAAAAATTCATTATTTAGAATAATTTTAAAAATTCATTATTTAGAATAATTTTAAAAATTCATTATTTAGAATAATTTTAAAAATTCATTATTTAGAAAATGGTGGCTCAAACCCCTACCTTTTGGTATATATTTACACCATACCGTGGTGAATTCTCTAATCTTTAACTAATTATATAGGATGATGCAAATCCACATCATTATTTCTACCATCAAATACGTCATGTTGGTCATTGTGAAGCTGTCATGTAGAACAATTGTTACTACATCATTATGTCAGAACCTCTAAGATTCAAACAGATAAATGACTGTTGTTACCTGTTTATAAACAGTAATCAATTAACATCTTCAAAGGATTGTTCAAGCAGCATTATCATAATTTAATGAATAGAACATTTTTGAATTTTTTTATTCATCTATTTATAATTTAATAACGATTTGTTTCATACTACCTAGTGTCATGTATATTTTGCTACTTCAAAAACAGAAACACACTTTTTAAAAACAATTCCTATGTCAAAAAGTTTATTATTATTGGATAAAATATAAAACATTACCTACATAATTAATAGGTAAAATACTAGGGTAAGTTACGAATTATCGGTCAGTACTACATCTTCGGTCATATATGAAAAAACAATATAAAAATTATTATTATTAGATAGCACTGTGTAATAGTTGTAATTTTTAATATTGTTTTTTTCTTATATGACCGAAGATCTCATATGACTGACCGATAATTCGTAACTTACCTTAGGTAAATTGTAGTATTAAACATTTTATTATTATAGATTCTAAAATATGTACGAACTGCATTAAAAAAACATTGTAATCTATTAGATATCATTTCAATTATGTTTATTATAATCGAAAAACTAATATAATTTCATTAAAATATGGAATTAGTAAATACACTATAGATCATTCAAAATTTAAAATTCTAATAATCGTTATCGTGGGATAATGGGAGATAAAATCTCTCTAAATCTTCTATTTTCCCACCATATTTTTTTTCTAACTAATAAACATCTTATTCAATATATATATTAAATGTAACATCTCCTTTCATTTTGAATGGTCAAAGCCGATCAACAAGTTATCATATCACTGATTACAACAATAACAGTAATTGTTATGGATACTTCACAATGAAGAGATATTATTGTTATACTTCTATTGTATCACTCTATTGTTAATATAGTTTAGTAAGACAATAGAGTTCAACCTTGCTATTGTTTTTACTTAATTTAACCTATTCGATCTTAACGGCACAAACTGTAACAAAATTCAATATTTTGATATTCGAATCAACGACTGAATGAATTATTATTTATATACACTAACATTTTAATCAATATTAATTATTTTTCAAATTTGAATAATTCGAAACGAAACCTGCGTTTTTCAGTTGGTAATACATTAAATAAATCAGTAAGATTCAATGAAATAAATGAAGAGCCTAAAATGGATTTAAAAATTTAATTGAAAAACGTGTAATTTTTTTTTAGATTACATTATTGAAAGAAAAATTGTGTTTAAAAAAAAATATTGTAATTTAAAACAAATATTGTTCTGATTCATTGATGACACATGGTTCATACGGCAGAAGGATGCTATAACAAATTACATGATACTTTTCTGCATTGAAAATCGTATATTGAAAAATAGAAACATAGTTTAAATTAAACAAATCAGGCTTTAATATTTTTTCAAAAAACAGTTTTGATGAAAATTATTCTCATTTCGTTGCTCAAATTGCCTTTTTTGAACATACCAAATGACATATTAAAATAATTCATGATATAGTATGCTGTCCTAGAACTGTAGTTGTTCGTGTATTTAGTGGTATAAGAAGCCATCAAACGCTAATTGCTACATATAGCAGTGTACATAAAAAAGTCTTACACCATTTGAAAACTCTCCCACAGTCAGCATATTTTGAAGCAGTTTGTAAACAGAAATGATTGTAACCTCTGAGAAAATATTAATAGTAAGCTTATGTTGGTAATTTAACGTATTTGAGAGATATTCAGTTAATTCAATAGATATGTAGGGTATAGACTCAATAGATATGTAGGGTATAGACTCAATAGATATGTAGGGTATAGACTCGATAGATATGTAGGGTATAGACTCAATAGATTTGTAGGGTATAGACTCGATAGATATGTAGGGTATAGACTCAATAGATATGTAGGGTATAGACTCAATAGATATGTAGGGTATAGACTCAATAGATATGTAGGGTATAGACTCAATAGATATGTAGGGTATAGACTCAATAGATATGTAGGGTATAGACTCAATAGATATGTAGAATATAGACTCAATAGATATGTAGGGTATAGACTCGATAGATATGTAGGGTATAGACTCAATAGATATGTAGGGTATAGACTCAATAGATATGTAGGGTATAGACTCAATAGATATGTAGGGTATAGACTCGATAGATATGTAGGGTATAGACTCAATAGATATGTAGGGTATAGACTCGATAGATATGTAGGGTATAGACTCAGTAGATATGTAGGGTATAGACTCGATAGATATGTAGGGTATAGACTCAATAGATATGTAGGGTATAGACTCAATAGATATGTAGGGTATAGACTCGATAGATATGTAGGGTATAGACTCGATAGATATGTAGGGTATAGACTCAATAGATATGTAGGGTATAGACTCAATAGATATGTAGGGTATAGACTCGATAGATATGTAGGGTATAGACTCAATAGATATGTAGGGTATAGACTCGATAGATATGTAGGGTATAGACTCAATAGATATGTAGGGTATAGACTCGATAGATATGTAGGGTATAGACTCAATAGATATGTAGGGTATAGACTCGATAGATATGTAGGGTATAGACTCAATAGATATGTAGGGTATAGACTCGATAGATATGTAGGGTATAGACTCAATAGATATGTAGGGTATAGACTCAATAGATATGTAGGGTATAGACTCAATAGATATGTAGGGTATAGACTCAATAGATATGTAGGGTATAGACTCAATAGATATGTAGGGTATAGACTCAATAGATATGTAGAATATAGACTCAATAGATATGTAGGGTATAGACTCGATAGATATGTAGGGTATAGACTCAATAGATATGTAGGGTATAGACTCAATAGATATGTAGGGTATAGACTCAATAGATATGTAGGGTATAGACTCGATAGATATGTAGGGTATAGACTCAATAGATATGTAGGGTATAGACTCGATAGATATGTAGGGTATAGACTCAGTAGATATGTAGGGTATAGACTCGATAGATATGTAGGGTATAGAGTCAATAGATATGTAGGGTATAGACTCAATAGATATGTAGGGTATAGACTCGATAGATATGTAGGGTATAGACTCAATAGATATGTAGGGTATAGACTCAATAGATATGTAGGGTATAGACTCGATAGATATGTAGGGTATAGACTCAATAGATATGTAGGGTATAGACTCAATAGATATGTAGGGTATAGACTCGATAGATATGTAGGGTATAGACTCAATAGATATGTAGGGTATAGACTCAATAGATATGTAGGGTATAGACTCAATAGATATGTAGGGTATAGACTCAATAGATATGTAGGGTATAGACTCAATTTCAGTATGTGATGGAATTATCCCAGTGAGAAAATAGTTAGTTGTCAATATTTGATGAATATATTTTGGTGGAAGAATTTTATAAAAATAATTTTCATAACCTTCATGCAATAATTCTTGAAATTGATGAATAAATTAATGTAACATTTAGTAATGCAGAATATACATACACTATCAAGTAATTGCGTAATCATTGAAGTTTTCGAATTTTATCTAGTTTAATATGTTAAAATAATAATGTCAAAATTTAAAGGTATATATTTCGAATTTATAAAAAAAGTAAAAAAATAGTTTAAAAAGAAAATAATGAACTCGGCATATCGCTTCATTTTTGTAATTATGTAAGTATATTTACACAGATATCATATCTTCGTTTACTGTACTGAATGAAACATTTAATATTTATTGAGAAGATGCATATTTTTCATCATTTTGCAATATATTTTTTTGTGTATATTAAACAGCGTTCAGGACACTGTTTCAAGAAGGCATTGTTAATTATTTCATTGGCCAATTAATTTGTTTACACTCCATTACCTACCGCCTCCCAATCCATTTGGCCGAAAGAAATAACTTCACGTTTATTTATCCTCCACGATATATTTATCCTGGCCCAGTGCAAATAATTATCTTCGGTGGATAAGGAAGCCAGCTTAATTGATTATTTATTCCCTCAGGAGAAAGACTCTTTCGATCGCCTCAATTAACCCAAAATTAAATCCAGAACACTTCCATGTGCACACTGAAAACCAGCGGAGAAAATCGAAATTATTAAAATAGCGCGTCGTATAATTCTCACGAGACGGAAGAGCGTTCGCGTTGATAAAAGCAACAGATCGGAGAAATTCAGAGAGATTTACCCGCAAAAAGTAGAAATAACTTACATACCTGTTAGTAGAAATGCTAAAATCAGGAGACTTTTGACCATTGTGTAGGTATTCGGACTCCAGAAAACAAAGTAATGGAATTCAACTCGCCGGGCACTTTCTTTGCGAATCACTGCTGACGGTACACTCACACTGCTCACTCGACACTCTCAGAATGGCAACTGAATGAACTTACACATTTGACCTGACCTGACTTGCCCGGGCACACCATCTCCAATGTGATACGGGCACATCTATGTGATACGGGCACATCTATGTGATATGGGCACATCTATGTGATACGGGCACATCTATGTGATACGGGCACATCTATGTGAAACGAGCACATCCATGTGAAACGGGCACATCTATGTGATACGGACACATCTATGTGATACGGGCACATCTATGTGACACGGGCACATCTATGTGAAACAGGCACATCGATGTGATAT
>CANNZV010001742.1:93656-225171 GCA_947561585.1 Caprella mutica
CCGTAAAACCTACCTGTGTGATACAGTAATACCTAGGTATGTGATACAGTAATACCTAACTATGTGATACATTTATACCTAGAGCTATGTGATACCGTAATACCTAGCTATGGGATACCGTAATACCTAGCTAAGTGATACAGTAATACCTACCTATGTGATACCGTAATACCTAGAGCTATGTGATATAGTAATACCTAGAGTTATGTGATACCGTAATACCTAGCTATGGGATATAGTAATACCTAGAGTTATGTGAAACTGTAAAACCTAGCTATGTGATACCGTAATACCTAGCTATGTGATACAGTAATGCCTAGCTATGTGATACCGTAATACCTAGAGCTATGTGATATAGTAATACCTAGAGTTATGTGATACTGTAATACCTAGTTATGGGATACCTTAATACCTAGCTATGCGATACCGTAATACCTAGAGCTATGTGATATAGTAATACCTAAAGCTATGTGATACCGTAATTCCTAGCTATGTGATATAGTAATACCTATAACTATGTGATACCGTAATACCTAGCTATGTGATACCGTAATACCTAGCTATGTTATACCGTAATACCTAGCTATGTTATACCGTAATTCCTAGAGCTATGTAATATAGTTATACCTATAGCTATGTGATACCGTAATGCATAGAGAAAATACAATTAAGGATTACAGATTAAAAATATAGTGATTGAAATTTTGAAAAAAATATGATCTCTATTTATGAAAATAGGAAATTTGTCATTCCTTTTTTCTCAACATAAATCATTTCTAATTGAAGAAAGATAAAGCATTGATATTGTAGATCTTCCTTGGTTGCATTTTCAAAAAAAGTCTAATCACATAGCTCTAGGAATTACGGTAACACATAGCTAGGTATTACTGTATCACATAGCTAGGTATTGCCGTTATCACATAGTTAGGTATTACGGTATCACATAGCTAGGTATTGCCGTTATCACATAGTTAGGTATTACGGTATCACATAGCTAGGTATTACGGTATCACATAGTTAGGTATTACGGTATCACATAGTTAGGTATTGCGGTATCACATAGCTAGGTATTACGGTATCACATAGCTAAAGTATATTACTTTATCATATCACACATTTTATATTTAGGAAATCAGTGTCTTGAATTGTATGGTTTTTGTCAGTTCGTAGCTTTTATCATATAAATGTACTGTGCAACATTTCATATACCCACGATAGATAGGAACAAAGTTACTATTACATTGAATGTATTCTGTATGTACGGTGTTCGTTACACTTGTAGTGGGGATGAAATTTGGGGTGCCATATGTAGAGGTAGTGTCTACTTGAGCTGTTTGCCAAGTCACTGTTATTCCGATGACAATTAATTGCAAATAATAACTATAATTTGGTAATTATAATTAATTCTGTTATTTGTGATAAATGAAAAACATTGATATACGAATTATACATTTATTTCCTGTTCTAATTGATTATTTGGTGCGTAGCGGAATCTGGCAACTATGTGTACGTATGTGCGTTAGTGTCTTGCGGGAGTATTGTGGGGGTAGTCACACGCGCATATTCTATATATATTATATTCGCATTCATGCTTGGCAGAATGTTCTTGTTGGCATATGAGAAACAATTAGAATATGACCATTTACGAATATATCTAATGAAAAAAGTCACGAAATTTTAGTTGATTCAAATCATGTACAAATATTTAATCGGTATTAAAAAGGACTTCTTGAGGTCAAACTCGTCAGTCAGTCATTTAAGGGTTAAAATAACCAGTTTTCAATAGGTGGCTTAATGTATATAAATATCATAATATGGATTCGAAATTATGTATACCGGAAAAATAATTTTAAATTTGAAAGGATATTTTAATCAGAAAAAAATTAACAAAATTTTATTAGATTTTCTCACAAACAATTTTTTTTCACTAATATAATTAAAGGAAATGGAAAACAATTTTATTTCAATTTTTGATTATAGAATATTTTAAAATACAAAAACTAGTTTTAAATAGAATGTATTCGGTCTTCTAACGAAGCTTATAAAATTCAATTAATTTGATATTAAAATTATTTATTTCAGAGAAAATATACAAATTCTGTAAGACGAAATTTTGTCGTCAAATATTTGAATTTATTGAATGTAGTTGTAAGGACTTTAAGCCCTAAACACATACCCTGCCTAGTACCTAGCCAATATCCAGTATAAACCAGAAATGGTGCCATATTGTCTCTTTAAGTCATACTCGGAGTATTCGAATATATTTTGCACCTGAATTCGAACTCTGTGTTACATAGTCAGGAAAGTAGGTAAATAGTACCTACTTCCTATGGGTTTGAAAACTTCATTCGTTCTTTATATGGTTTTGCCCATATTTAGGTATTTATTTCAATTCTAAACTGTTAAAATTTAAATAAAAATACTGGATATGATCTTTCTTTTAATCTGAAATGAAAGAAATTATGTGAATTTTAAAGTTCAATTGAATATTTTAATCATATCAACATATATATATACACTGTATATCTATAGGATATGATACTATTGACGATACTCCGATACATTTTTATATCATCATGTGGTTAATCCAAATATTAAATTCAATTACAATACAGAAAAAGAAAGGAAAAAATTAACAAAATACTTTCTTTATATTCATTCTTTCACATATTGAAGATTGAAGTGCATAATATTTTCTATCTTCTAAGTTGCGAGAATTTCAAACGAGTTTTCTCCTTATGAATAACAATTGGCCTTGCCAGAAATGACTGAAAATATTTGCTCAATAAAATATGGAAAATTTGAGGGTAGACATTTTGCTATTCCATCACCAATGGTTTTTAAACCATACTGGAATGAATTTTAAAAGAATTCAGAAGCACATATGTACAGTATAATCTATACGATACTTTGAGGTATATTAATATATTTTTGAAAATTTAATTAAAATTTATTAAAAAATATTTATCTTCTTCAAAATTTGTCAATGAATCAGAAAACTTTTATAGTAATGAATTATTCGTAGAAATTCGTTAAACATATTTAATCATCTTTACTTTAGGTGATCATATTAGGCATTGGTTTTCTTTCTAACTTACAAACTTTTCCTGATGATGAATTGAAATATCAATTTGAAAGCTTGCTTCAGTAAAATATATTATTTTCAACTCTGAGTCTATAAACACAAATCAAAACATATAATATAATTACTATTTCAAAGAGCTAGGACAAGAGAAAGGCCCATTCTCTACTAGCAAATAAAACGCCACGTTTTAACCGCCCAGCTTAAGTCTCTTCAATTAGTCACGGTTGAATGAATTGAAAACAATTTGCAGTCTATACTAGCGATTCCACCGCATTACATTCATTTAATCGAGATTAATTGAAGAGGATTAAACTGGGCGGTGAAAACGTGGCGTTTTTATCTGCTAGTATAGAATAGACCTTATTCCTGTCCAAATTATTTCAAAAAAGTTATTATAGAATATGTCTCGTATGGTTTCTATAGAACATCCATCACAGTCCAAATTTCGTAGAAGAGCATGCGGGAAGACTCCTGTTCTTGACTGTACTCGTAGATGAGCCGGAAAACTGAGGTCTCGAACCGGAAAGCCTGATAAAATAAGGAGACAGTGCATAATGGCCAAACTCTGGTGAAGGAGAGGGTTGTGCAGTGGTGCTTGAGAAAATTTATCTCTTTGAAACTTTGTTCTACAATCAACAAATTCATAACAAATCTAACAGATGAAATTATGCTAGAAATAATGTCAAGTTGATTCCATGTAAAATGAGGATAAAAATATTAATTTCTCATTTTCAATTCTGTCACTTGTATTAAAATTAACATTTAAACTGAAAATACCTTCTGATACAAAAATATTTAATAATTTATGGCGATTAATATGAAATTTACCATTGAAATCTGTACGTCTTCCAGTAGCCATAATATCTATTATTTAATAAACCTATAAGGAATATTAAGAATAAACTCTTTCAAAGTTGGCGTAATTTATTCTGAGCTTTGATGCCCTGAAAAGCACCTGAAAGCAATCTCCAAAATTGTTTCCATTAGCAAGTGCTAAAATCAGACCTAAAATTCTCTGTTTGTCCTCCGTGCGAACGACAAACCGCAAACTTCCACCAAAGTTAAACCGCGGAAATGAAATTAGAATTGCAAATCACTTACAGACACAAAACACAAACTTTGTTAATAACGAAAAGTCAGAATGAAGGGGGCAATGGACTATGAATAGCATTTACAGATCCTCTGACATCGCTAGAGTACTATCTGCTAGTGTGGGGGATTTAGTGATTTATTCTGTAATCACTTTAGCTACAGTAAAACTCCTGATTTATGAAGTTTTTCGTTATGAAGCACTCGAGTGATGAAGGACCTGAGTTATGAAATGAAACTGAGTTATGAAGTATTTTCTATGTTGTAATTATAGAAAACGATATACGTCATGAATTTGATCCTAGATATATCCCTCAAAAACCGTAGTTTTCTCTGAGATTATAGTCATAGAAAACTTTCAGTTTCCCTGAGTTATGAAATAAACAATACTCCAAAACTCAAGTGTTTCACGGTACTTGGGACCTCTTAGGAAACTAATATGTAAAATACATACAGAATTCTCAGTTACTACAACGAATACCTTATAAATATGTTATACTTTTCCTAACCATTATAAATGATATATAAGAGGAAAATATTTCACTTGTTGAGCGTCAACTTTCGATCGACAATTAAATAAAAAATCAAGAATGACAAAAAAAAAAACATTAAAACTGTCGCAGTTTATTTCAATGATGATTTCAAAATAATGATATTTAACGATGTACGGTAATTAGTTACCAATAGCGACAATAATAGATGATATAACTATTTCAAACGTTTTAACTGGAATTTGCACATTCATTTAATCCTCCTTTGCGAAATAATTATTGGTTGGTGAAATCATTTCTTTTCAAAAACAGATTTAAATAAGACTTTAGTTTAAATACCACGGTTAAAAGTCAACGATCTAACTCACCTTTCTAATTTTACTCTATACACATAGAATAGATACTTTCAAGTGTACTATATTCTTTTAAGTGTAATATAGTATTTCATAAGTGTGTTATATTCATTCAATTGTACTTTAATCTAGAAGTATACTATAGAAACTATTTATAATGTACTGTAGTCTTTCAAGTGTAATATAGTTATTTAAGTGTAATAGAAATATTTGAGTGTAATAGAGTTATTTAAGTGTTATAGATTTATTTAAGTGTAATAGAAATATTTGAGTGTAATAGAGTTATTTAAGTGTTATAGATTTATTTAAGTGTAATAGAAATATTTGAGTGTAATAGAGTTATTTAAGTGTTATAGATTTATTTAAGTGTAATAGAAATATTTGAGTGTAATAGAGTTATTTAAGTGTTATAGATTTATTTAAGTGTAATAGAAATATTTGAGTGTAATAGAGTTATTTAAGTGTTATAGATTTATTTAAATGTAATATAGTTATTTAAGTGTAATAGAGTTATTTAAGTGAAATAGAGTAATTAAAGTGTAATAGAGTTATTTAAGTGTAATAGAGTTATTTAAGTGAAATAGAGTAATTAAAGTGTAATAGAGTTATTTAAGTGTTATAGATTTATTTAAATGTAATATAGTTATTTAAGTGTAATAGAGTTATTTAAGTGAAATAGAGTAATTAAAGTGTAATAGAGTTATTTAAGTGTAATAGAGTTATTTAAGTGAAATAGAGTAATTAAAGTGTAATAGAGTTATTTAAGTGTAATAGAGTTATTTAAGTGAAATAGAGTAATTAAAGTGTAATAGAGTTATTTAAGTGTAATAGAGTTTTTTAAGTGAAATAGAGTAATTAAAGTGTAATAGAGTTATTTAAGTGTAATAGAGTTATTTAAGTGAAATAGAGTAATTAAAGTGTAATAGAGTTATTTAAGTGTAATAGAGTTATTTAAGTGAAATAGAGTTATTTAAGTGTAATAGAGTTATTTAAGTATACTATATAAACTATTTTAAGTGTCCTCTATTTTTGCAAGTGTACATATAGGTGTACTATCGTCCTTAAATCTAACTTACATCTTTTTATCTGATTAGATTTCCAACCTATATTTTAATATAGAAATCATCTACTTATGAATATACATATTCAATTATTCCTATATATGGATTTTTCTATTCATTTCTATATATTGTCATATTTTGACAACAACATGTATTTTATTTGAAAATAGCATACTTTAGACATAATCAAAATGGGAGATTGAAAAGCAATATACAATAAGAAATCATTGTTCTAAATATTCTCTTCAAGCCTACTTAGTTGATTTATTTGGCCAATCTATATTAGATTTAGTGTTTATTGTGTTCAGTAAACATGGCAGATTGTTCAACTGAAACTATGATGATTATGTAAATCAAAAAATTACTTCATCTATTGAAATTCATGTGAAATTTTTTATGATATAATACAGATAATTTATTAATCATTAAATTATATCTAGGAATATTTACAATTCATCATTATATCATGAAGAACATCGACAAGAAACCAAAGACATAATAGAAACTTAAATTTTATTTCACTACATATTTGTATCAATTCTCCCCTATATTTAATTATAATTTATTATTTATTCAAATCGTCTTGGAACCGAAGACACTACAAAATCTTATAATTTAATTTACATTATTCCCTATCATCGAGTATTTGGATTCATTTTCTCCCCCATATTATCACCATGTGAGAGTTTGCACTTTGCAGTAAAGTGTTGCAATTTCCTTAGTGTACGGGAATAGACATCTCAGGCCTTGAGTCATGTTCAGGCACAGAGATGGAATGCTATGTGATTTCAAATTATACCTTTTATATCTGCTTCTTCTGGCAAGGGGCCTTTGAAAAAAAAAAAAAAAAAAAAAAAAAAAATTATACCTTCGAATTAGGTACTCCATTTAATCAATAGTCATAAATCTGAGCCGTAATAAGAGTGTGTTATGCAAATATACAGGGTGACCCATAAGTCACTGACCCTTTAAAAAGAGGTTATAACTACATAACTGAAAATAGTAGAGAGATGAGGTTGATTTTAAATTAAAAAGGAGATTTTGAAGTTTAATAATGATTTAAGTAAGAAATAAAATATCCTGTAGAATCTAGATGATTTCCATTTTTCTACCTTCTTTCAGTCATGTAGTTATAACGTTTTTTAAAGGGGTCAGTGACTTATGTGCCATCCTGTATATAAAACTACAAGACTATATTAAACATCAATAGTAGTTTGATGAACATCTTCACAATAACGTTCTTTTCTCACTCCTCTTCATAACCATGCAAGAAGTCTTTTAGCTGCCATTAAGTGTTTAATGTTACAGAATCAAATGCCTTTAAGTTGATGTAAAAAAGGTAACATTAGAGCCTCAGGAAAAGTTCCACAGTGGTAGAACAATAGCATCACGGCTCTTAATTCCCATTTTTGCAGGCCCATTGTTCTCATTTGCCGCCCATCAAACGACTGAAAAAACTTGCAATGAAGTTTTATTCCAGAGTCTTATCGAGATTCTAATCACCGCAAGATGGTGAGACTCAGCGTACGGAACATTCTTCTTATTCCTAAATAGAAATATACTCAAGATTTCTTGCTAGTTACTTTTAGTTATTCATTTTTTTTCATAATTTTTGGATCAATGATGGGAGACTGTAATGAAAAAAAATCGTGAAATAATTTATTAATTATTCGTATACTATGTTTTGACAAATTTTATTTCTATTTATCATTTTTTTCGTAGTGATAATTTAGGTAAAATTTATATTAAGGTAATTATAAAATTATTAAACATTAAACTACTTACTTCACCTATAATTTAATTGAACAGTGACTATAAAAAAATTATCATATTTGTATACACAGTATCTATATCCTCTATAGTGTGTCGTATTTTTTTTTATTTTAGGACTACGTCGAGAAGACTTATTTCCAGCCCAAGATATGAGGAAAAATATGTCGAAAAATATCCCGAACTCGTAGTAAAACATCACTAGATATGGCATCACCCAGAGAAGTTCATCACTTTTTGGGTTGGTACAGAAAAAGAAAATAGGCCGCACTGATCAAAGGAAAGACTTTGTGCGGATTCCCTCTGTGATTAGCATTATTAAAGAGCATATCAGGGTTTATGCTATTACTATGCTATCTGAAACATATGATGTGTATAACATTCGTTATCATATAAATAGATATGAAATAAGAACAAGAGCATATCAGGGTTTATGCTATTACTATGCTATCTGAAACATATGATGTGTATAACATTCGTTATCATATAAATAGATATGAAATAAGAACAAGAGCATATCAGGGTTTATGCTATTACTATGCTATCTGAAACATATGATGTGTATAACGTTCGTTATCATATAAATAGATATAAAATAAGAACAAGAGCATATCAGGTTTTTATGCCATTACTATGCTATCTGAAACATATGACATGTTTGAATTTCGTTAGTATGACATGACGCGATACAAAAATAATTATTATTAGGGTGAATACGAAAAAATCCATTGAAAGAAAATATGAAAATTTTAGGTGTTTTTCTTTCAAAACTAAAAATAGTTACACTCGGTATTCTAGATATAGGTAGTGAATATCATCAATATATAAAATTAAGCAAGTTCAATTTACTTCCGTGTTTCCACATTTTTAGAAGATTTAAATTTGTATAGGTTCAACAAATATATATTTGTACTATTGAAAGAAGAAATATTGATTTAACAATCGATATCTAAATATATACTATGCTCTTTATGAAGTTTATGACCTGATTCTGTAGTTTTTTCCTACAATAATTTTATTCCTGCAGCTGTCTGAGGAATATATAATAATATATTCATCTAATTTGCAGATACATATTATACATAATAATTCTATTTACATATAGATCATAACTCCATGCAATATTCAGCATTTTAGTTACTTACTAGACATCTAGCATATCACTTCTCGTTCTATATTGCTTTACGTTGTGGAAATCAATGAGAGTGTCAAATTAATGGAAACTTATAGATCAATATGGAGTAACTAAATTATAATAAATGGATTAGATCATAATGGAACCTTTTAAGAAAATAGTTTCCAGAAATTTAAAAAAATATAAGAAATTTAGTTTCTTTAGTACCGGATTATAGTTGACGATCACAAAAAATAATATATAAAAAAAAAGTTGTTTGCCGATCACCGAAAAAAAAAAAAATTACAAAAATTAGTTTTTAGAAATTTCAAAAGAAATATCAACCAAATTTATTTTATTATTATAATTTTCGTCAATTAACATTAATTGTTGTCAATGACATATATATATATATATTTATAAATTAGTGCAATAATTAATTTAAATATGCATGTACTCTGCTTGTATTTATTTTCAAAATGTGTTGAGTAATGAACATACTATAGGTTTGTTACATAGTTAGAAAATTAGAATAGTTTGTAATAATTCATATACTGTAGATGTATATTTCTATAATTGAATATATAAAGAAAATGACAATTTGTATTGTTACCGACCAAATTTACTCTTTAATAGTTAAACACATTCCGAATAATAAATATTATAGTAATGTCGAAAAATATAAAAACTAATTTCTAAAAATATAAAAATTAATTTTTAAAAATATAATTTTTTTTAAATACATTAATTATTTTTTTTTTTAAGATATAAATTAATTTTTAAAAATATAATTTTTTTTTTAAACATATAGAAACTAATTTCGAATGATGTATATATATAAAACGTATTCCGAATAATAAATACAATGATGTCGTCAAATATATAAACTAATTTCGAAAGATATATAAACGCATTTTGATTGATTTTCCTATCGACATGAAAACTTTCTCTATATCACACAGCGCCACATTAAACAATCATATATTATTTGTGTTTCTATCACCAAATAAACAACTTGAGTCTCATTCGAAGTTGCAAAAGTTGTAAGAGTTGCAGACTCCATTTTACTCCTTGGAATCGCAGTTAATCTTTACCTGCCTTTTGTGCAGCTCATGCAGCTCAAAAACTCCGCTCTGCATTATTATTCCTGGACATCTACGACTCAAAACTTACGCTAAATTATAATGGAAGTGAAAGGAAAAACGTGCGGAAGGGGCTTTTCAATCTGTGATGGTTTACAGGCCTCTTCAGATACCGTTAGCCCTTCATCCGAAACTTGCCTTAAAAATTAGCTTCGGGTTTGAATATCTTAAAAATATTAATATATATTCAGCTATTCATTATTATGAATAAAGTTATATTGAAATGATCGATTTTTTCATCTTCTAGAATATGTACGACCGTACGAAACGTCGGCTCATCTGGCATTTACATCGGACCAAGGCCAATAGTATGTGACCAATAGCCTCTTCCCGAGAGATCTCCATGTGATCCTTACAGTAACATTTGAAGACCTAGATATAACTTGAGACGAATTCAGAGCACTTTCACGTCCTCCTCCGTTTCTTATGAAATTTAATATCTCACACATTTTATCAACTTTGGACTTGAAGGAAGAATTTGTTAGTATGTTTCTGGAAATTCGAAGAGGAATCCTCCTCTGAAACCTAAAATCATCTGAATCGATTGCATTTGTATTTTCTCAACTTTTTGAAGAATCTAAAGTTGGAGATATTTATATTAAACTAATGGTATGTTTTGATATACATTTATTTTCTTAATAATGTGAATAGGATAGAGTTTCATGTAAAATAGTTATATTTTATTCTTAATTGAAATTCAGGTACCTGGAAAATGAAAAACTTGTTAAATTGATTTGGTAATAAAATATTAATAAACTTAATTCTAAACTTACATGAATTAATTTTATTTATTTACATAATTTCACACGATTAGACAAGAACAAAAATGATAAACGGCTTGACACTTTTATATTATCAGCATTTAGTTAAATATATTAGGCGTTGGTCAGTGCTAGTGTGTTTGAGATTATAAGGTTGAATTTCTCGCTAAAATCAGTTAAATGTGACAGCTCTAGTGGCTTGTGCCAGATTATTGTGCACACCGACCTACGTGCTGACCATGGCTAAAAGTGACACCCAAGAAATATATATTTCTTTTCTTTATTTGGCCTTTTTATTTTTATTTGAAAATTATTCTTTTGCGCTCACCAATAATTGGTGTGTAAATATAAAATGAATATTTTTATTAAAAAAAATATCAATAAGTCGATTCTTTAGGATTTGTTAACAGTTTCAGTGAGAGCTGAGTCGCCCGAACCAGCAGCTAGGTCAGTGAGTACACTTTCTAGGACTTGGTTAGTAGTTAAATGAATATAGTTTATCTAGTTATTATCAATAGCTAGACCATGTTGAAGAAAAACATCATAGAATGTCTTTATAGTTAGTCCGTATATCATATTCTAGCAGTAAGAAACCTAAAATTAGGTGTAGGCAATGCCACATAATAATTAATTTTTTTTTATTATGTTCTTTATTAAAAAAGTTAAGTTACTATCCAATATTGCTCTATCAAAAAAAATGGTCTTGAACATGTCTTGGGCGTTATTGGATTTTTTTTTTTTTTTGCTGTGGTGTATTTAGTGAATGGAATAGATTGATTATTACACTAATTCAATGTTTCATTTACGATATTTCCTACCAGATTATTAATTAGATGAGCTGGTACCTTTCTTCTTTTAAAATAAGTATGTATTCAATGAACATTAAATAAAAAATAATAGGGGATAATGAATGTTTCGAGTAAATGAATGAAATTATATTTTCGCCTAATTGAACCGGTTCTTATACATATATCAATATAAAAATTAACTCAATAAAGCAGCAAATGAAAAGTGTATTCTTACTGATTATAAACAGCTTATAAATTCACATTAGCAGATAAAACTTTACCAATTCCAATGATTGAAGATATTAAAATTAGTTTTGGTGTTCGATGACAAATTGGAAAAAATTGAAAAATAATAAATAATTTGAAAACTGAGAGAATTTATCATCATGGATACACTTTTATTAGATAGCACATTGCAAATAACTACTCTACCTATATGGCCATTAGCCTGAAACTTTTCAGCGAAGTTCTTTACAGTTGTAGGTTGAAAGTGTAACGATGATGGTGTTCAGGTATGCTCCTGCAGCCCGAGATACTTTCCTCTGGATTTATGGAAGCGGCCACAGTCAGTTGAGCCCCAATGAAGCACACCAGCAGCGTATAGCTTTCGCAGGGGAAGATAAACGATGCCATCTTTTTCACTCCCCGGGGAGGAAAAACTTGACTGCGATGAGTTTAAACTGAGAAAGGGAGAGAGATAATAACTGAGAAAGGGAGAGGGAGAGATAATAACTGAGAAAAGGAGAGAGAGAGATAATAACTGAGAAAGAGAGAGGGAGAGATAATAACTGAGAAAGGGAGAGAGATAATAACTGAGAAAGGGAAGGAGAGATGATAACTGAGAAATGTGAGAGAGATAATAACTGAGAAAGGGAAGGAGAGATAATAACTGAGAAATGTGAGAGAGATAATAACTGAGAAAAGGAGAGGGAGAGATAATAACTGAGAAAGGGAGAGGGAGAGATAATAACTGAGAAAGGGAGATGGAGAGATAATAACTGAGAAAGGGAGAGGGAGAGATAATAACTGAGAAAGGGAGAGGGAGAGATAATAACTGAGAAAGGGAGAGGGAGAGATAATAACTGAGAAAGGGAAGGAGAGATAATAACTGAGAAATGTGAGAGAGATAATAACTGAGAAAGGGAAGGAGAGATAATAACTGAGAAATGTGAGAGAGATAATAACTGAGAAAAGGAGAGATAATAACTGAGAAATGTGAGAGAGATAATGACTGAGAAAGGGAAGGAGAGATAATAACTGAGAAATGTGAGAGAGAGAATGACAATAATGGAGAAAGGAAACGAGGTAATAAGAGAGGAAGGTGAGAAAGAAAGAAAGATAATAACAGATGAAGGGAAATAAAGTTATGTAAGTGCAAGGTAACATGTGAGAAAATTAAGGTTGGTAATATTTTTAAATTATTATTTACAATACTGGATTTTCATGCTCCGTGATTACTTATTTTTACCTTTGCAAATTTGCGTAATGTTATATTTTACCCACCATTTATTTATTCATTTATCATCTTGTTATTGGCGTAACTGAAAAAGTGTTCAACCAAATTGTCTGAAATTTGATGGAGTGATTGATTGGTCAATGTTCAAAAACTATCTGGTAAAATTTTGGGATCGATCCGCTTAAAGGTCAAGGTCATTTATAACTTAATTACTCAAAAGGAATTTAACCATATTGCATGAAACTTGTTGGGCCGATTGGTCATTATCCAGTTACCAGATTAATAAATTTTGGGATTTTGTTCGTATATGTTTTCATTACATGAATATGATTTTCCCGTAAATTTTAATGCAGCGATTTTCCTTTTAAAAATACGTGTTTGATGAATATCGCAGAGTGGATTGTCTCATTAAACCTTACAATATAAAACCCTGATAACATTATTTATATAAAATATGCCCACCACAGATATAA
The DNA here is from genome assembly GCA_947561585.1 of Caprella mutica. NCBI lineage: Eukaryota > Metazoa > Arthropoda > Malacostraca > Amphipoda > Caprellidae > Caprella > Caprella mutica. The sequence continues at coordinate 107,240 of CANNZV010001742.1, forward strand.
TCCCTAAAACAAGCTTAAGTTCACCACAAAATATTCTGTTTAGGTGGATTTCAGCCTCATAATAAATAAGCTAAAGCTTCTCACACAAAATATAAATATGAAGCTAAGAAGAAAAATTTGCTGAAAGTTCAGCTCAACCCTGTATTGAAATAAAGTATTATATCGTAAAAGAGATATGGCCTGGGACCGCAGAGTAGCAAATATTCGTTTTTATATCTTATGTCCTTAAGATTCAGTCAGTTCTGCGTATCAGATAGATGTATTCAATCGCTATGATGAACTATTATTATAAAAGTGAAGATAGTTTATATGGAAATTAATATCCTTTGTATATATTGTGTAATATAATATTCCATAACAATAATCATTCATTCCAATATAGATAGAAATACTAAATTAGTTAATCTATGTATGCATTAAAATTACTTGGTTTTCCGATTGCATTAGAAGATAAATATCGAGTGACATTTTTTTCCACTTAATGTTTATAGTGAAACCTATGTTTTATTAGTGAATTATAATTGTATTGGACATCACTGAACATATTTCCTAATTTACCTGTGTTCCTATATCCATCCTTCCAGATCTTATCTTCTCCAGATATATGTAAGTATATAGAAAATGTCGTATAATATTAGATATTTTAAAATTTGAATTGTCGGTTTGAATGAAATTTGACTAACATTGATAAAAATTTCATATAAAAAAGGAAAGTTAAATGTTGGTGCTATAGAAAAAGTTGTATAGAAATACCACAGCAACTTGGTAGCACAGAATGGTTCTAGGAAAATTAGGTTTCGGAAAATTAGGTTTCAGAATTTTCGATCTCGGAAAATTCTGTCTCATTTTATAATGATATTATTTAAGAACAGTAATAGAAAAAGTTGAATTTATATGAGTACTAAAATGGATAGTAAATTTAGTAAAAAGAGGATAACATCATTAACCGTTGTAAAAGGATAATTAAGAAATAATAATCATTTTGACATGTTTCGAAATTTATTTAAAATGAGATTTGAGCTGAAAATTCGGTCTCGGAATTTAGAATTATCGGAGGGCGTGCCTCCCGGCCCCCGAACCCCCCTGTCAGGTCATTAAACAATCATGAGGTGTGTGGTAAAACAAACTAGTGGGTACAACAAACTACATGACGGCCATTTATGATGAAAGGCCATTTATAATTCTGATACCGAAATATTCGAGACCGAAATTACCGGTCACACAACAAAATGTTTCTGCTTTCTTGACCCAGCCTATTGTTTCTCACCCTTTAGGGACTAAATCTCACCATACCGTTTCAATAGCTCCTCTCTTGATCCAGACCTCTAGTTCGGTACTCTTAGAGACTAAATCTCTATACCCTGTTTCGATAGCTCCTCTCTTGATCCAGTCCTGTGTTTCTCTCCCCATGCGTTTGTTCAGTGTGATTGCTACAAGCCGTCTGGTGAGCTATGGGGCATATGCCCGCCACTATGTCTTAGCCGACAGCTCAACCATTTGCTTCTGAATAATAGGCCATTGAACAGTCCGAGTGATTGTTATAGGTAGTGTTCAGGGAAAAGGAATTCTTTGACGTTAAGCATATGCTTTAAATGCAGTAGCTACTTACTAGTTATTTGTGATTATCCATAAAATAAATTTGATTAGATGTAATTTATTATTATATATAATTTTGAACGTATTTGAAAGAGCAATTGGAGTTTTTTACAATCTGTCAAATTTTTGATTATTTCCATAAATATATATTATTTAATTTCACTTCGTAAAACGTCTTTCTTTTAAAACACTTATAATACATCTTCTGACATTGATGAAAAAATCTAATGTTAGTGAATAACTGAATTATAATATGTTACGATACAATGTGACTAATATTTATTGTAACGTACAGTGATAGATGATCTACCTACTATCAATTTTCAGACTTCGTAGCTATGTATCTTCCTGTTGAGGTGACATCTTTTTGTATTCATGGCTTTTAATCAATGAATTTAGATCTAAAATATGAAATATGTCCAGTTTAAATATCTCTGCTACTTTTGGCAAGGAAAAACTAATGAATGTTGTCTGAAAATAGCTTATACTAATCTATTCTGACTTTACTCTAACCGTGTCTCAAACAATACAAGTGTGTCTGTTTTTGTACTTGTTCCTGTCTAAGAATATCCTAAGTATTACAAGAGTGTTCTTTTCTTGTACTTACTGTTTTTGCTTCTAACCGTGTCTCAAACAATACAAGTGTGTCTGTTTTTGTACTTGTTCCTGTCTAAGAATATCCTAAGTATTACAAGAGTGTTCTTTTCTTGTACTTACTGTTTTTGCTTCTAACCGTGTCTCAAACAATACAAGTGTGTCTGTTTTTGTACTTGTTCCTGTCTAAGAATATCCTAAGTATTACAAGAGTGTTCTTTTCTTGTACTTACTGTTTTTGCTTCTAACCGTGTCTCAAACAATACAAGTGTGTCTGTTTTTGTACTTGATCCTGTCTAAGAATATTTCAAAATATACAAGTGTGTCTGTTCTTGTACTTGTTCCTGTCTAAGAGTATCCAAAACAATACAATTGTTTTTTTTTCTTGTATTTGCTCCAGTTTAAGAATATCCTGACCGATACAAAAGTGTTCTGTTCTTGTACTTACTGTTCTTGCTTCAGTTTAACCATGTCCTTAGCAATACAAGAGTGTTCTGTTCTTGTTGTTTACTGTTCTTGTTTCAGTAAAAAAAACATGTCCCAAACAATACAAGAGTGTTCTATTCTTGTACTTACTGTTCTTGCTTCAGTTAAAACTTGTCCTAAGCAATACAAGAGTGTTATGTTATTGTACTTGCTGTTCATGCTTCAGTTTAATCATGCCCCAAGCAATACAAGAGTGTTCTGTTCTTGTAGTTGCTGTTCATGCTTCAGTTTAACAATGTCCCAAACAATACAATAGTGTTCTGTTTTCGTAGTTACTGTTCTTGTTTCAGTTTAGCCATCTCCCAAACAATACAAGAGTGTTCTGTTCTTGTAGTTATTGTTCTTGCTTCAGTTTAACCATGTCCCAAACAATACAAGAGTTTTCTTTTCTTGTACTTACTGTTCTTGCTTCAGTTAAAACTTGTCCTAAGCAATACAAGAGTGTTATGTTATTGTACTTGCTGTTCATGCTTCAGTTTAATCATGCCCCAAGCAATACAAGAGTGTTCTGTTCTTGTAGTTGCTGTTCATGCTTCAGTTTAACAATGTCCCAAACAATACAATAGTGTTCTGTTTTCGTAGTTACTGTTCTTGTTTCAGTTTAGCCATCTCCCAAACAATACAAGAGTGTTCTGTTCTTGTAGTTATTGTTCTTTCTTCAGTTTAACCATGTCCCAAACAATACAAGAGTGTTCTGTTCTTGTAGTTACTGTTCTTGCTTTAATTTAAACATGTCCCAAGCAATACATGAATGTTCTGTTCTTGTACTTACTGTTCTTGCTTCAGTTTAGCCATCTCCCAAACAATACAAGAGTGTTCTGTTCTTGGTTCTGGCTAACCATGCCTTAACTCACTCGCAGGAGTATTAAGCTTTATGGCTCAGAGACTAGCCTTTGTCGTTCTAGTAATTCCGAATGAAATGTTACTGTCTCTCCCTGAAGAAAGAAAACATTGTGGCTTGGTTGAGATAACATGGACTCCAATATTGATTTACTATATTAAGTTTATGATGCATATAGGTATGATGAGTTATTACCAAGCTTACGGATCAGCTTTCCTCATATTTGGATATAATCCTGATTTAATTCTTAAATTTATTTTATCTCTATATGTTTTTTATGATGCACAAAAGATTTTCGAAAATTATCGTGATAAGGAAATTTTCATTCGCATAATGATAATCAAGTGTGTTTGTATCAATTTCAATATCTCTTTTTTTGTCAATTTCAATATCTTTCGTATTTGACACTCGTGTTAATAATAATGAATATATTATCCGTGGACCATTGTAAGAACGGTAAAAACGAAATAAAATGTTAATGTGCGATATTATGTATCTTTAAATACTTTGCTGTGTGCATATCGAAAAAATATATCAGATTAGAGATGATCTATTTTTGACAGAAATATATGAAGCAAGACTAGAAGTTGAAATTTAACCTCTTTAATGGTAGGAATATTAGATGAGCCCTAATGGCAATCATAGTTTGCTAATCATAATGTAGAAAATTAAACAATATGCATTTAATTGAGTTAAATATTAATTTCAAATGCAATAACCTATCTCAGCTTCTTATTGTTAAATATAAATAAAAAGTTCATTCAAAAATTCAAAGCATCGTTAAAATATTCCAAAGCGTTTCTAAACATTCAGATAAAGAGGAATTCAAATACTACCTACCAGTATTCTTCATGTAATTCTAAACCATACGTAGATGCATTAACTTAATGATTTTTACCCTGCGTACTTCTCCTGTCTTACTGTTTCTCTGCCATCATTCTAGGAGACTAATTCCCCTTACGTTAGCTCTCCCAGATGGTTTTAGAGCAATCAGACAAAGGAGTGGCTTGCAAAGCATTCCTAACTTCACTTTCTCAGCGCTACTAAATAGCTATCAACACAAATGGGACTTAAACACTCTCATTTAGAGGCCAGAGAAACCCTGTCATTAGCGAGTTAGTTTTCACTTGAATTTTAAACGACTTCATTAGCAAACTAGATATAGGGAGAGCTACGTCAAGGAATGGTATAAATACAAAGCTGATATTTGATGGTACATATAAGATGTAGGGTAGGTTCTTAATTATGGGTCAATTCCCCCTTTTCGGACACGTATGAAAATCAATATAATGATAACTAAAATAAAAATTAAATAATTATTATTATATCATTTTTCATACGTGTCCGAAAATGTGAAACTGACCGATAATTAAAAAATACTGTAATTGTGATATTGATTTTTTTTATTGATTTTTACAATTTATTTTTGTAAATAATACTCGCATTTTTAGTATATTTTAGTAATTCAATTTCTCGATTTCTCGTTATTTTAATTTCTCACTTATTCACTACAGCGAATTAACAACTGTTACTAAATCATATTTTCATGTATTCCAATAATGATTCTACATTATCAATTCAAATCATGTAATTCCCGACTACATTTTCTTTAATCCATTGCTAAATTTTCTATTTAGTCACATATTATACCAACTTCATTGCTCCCATCTCCTCCACTTCACCCCATCTCCTCCACTTCACCCCATCTCCTCCACTTCACCCCATCTCCTCCACTTCACCCCATCTCCTCCACTTCACCCCACCTCCTCCACTTCACCCCATCTCTTTCACTTCACCCCATCTCCTCCACTTCACCCCACCTCCTCCACTTCACCCCATCTCCTCCACTTCATCCCATCTCCTCCACTCCACTCCATCTCTTCCACTCCACCCCATCTCCTCCACTTCGTCCCATTTCCTCCACTCCACCCCATCTCCTCCACTTCACCTCATCTCTTTCACTTCACCCCATCTCTTTCACTTCACCCATCTCTTCCACTTCACCCAATCTCCTCCACTTCACCCCATCAATGGAGACAGACTGCAGCTCAATGAATGCTGATTGGGGCTCAAAGAGCCAATAAGAGGAACTCTGATAGCTCTACTATTAGGATTTAATTCTCCACTATTCTGGTCAATGAAGACCTTTGAAATTATTTAAACCTATTAGCCTATTTCAGTTGCATTTTGTACAAGGTCGTGAGCCGTAATTTTTTCGTATATAATGGTTATCTTTTTTTAAATGATATTGTGAACGTATAAAGTATAAATCAACTATCTTCTGAAACTGAAATTAAATAATCAACGGAATAATCAATATTACTTATTTTATTGATGTATATATGATTTAATTCAGTTGATATAATAGTGTTTTTATGAAAAAGAATGGATGCACATTAAATTATTCATGTATAATCATTTTCCACTTTTAAATCCTTAAATTTTCGAATATAATATTAATAATAAATTTTATTGAATACGTCATTGTAGTAAAATAAATAAAAAGAAATAACATTAAAATATATTCAAGCCCTTTCGATGTTCTAAACAATGAACTTTCTCAGCAAGTATCATCTAATATGCAGTAGTTACATAACTAGTAATAATATAGGTAATTCTCAAACACATATTCGATGCACTAATCCCTCCTTATAAAGTTTTACCCAATGTTCAAACCACTTTGACGTAATTAAAGCTAAACTATCGATCAAAAATAGGTTTCATTTTTCACCAATTATTGCAATATGTTAACGGTATAATTATTGAATATCTTTGGTAGAGGTTTTGAGGAGAAATATATAGTATCATTGTTTAAATAATAATTGGTAATTTTAATCAACGGAATATATTATTAATATTATTAGCTATAAATTAATTATAACTATTATATACTAATTATAATATATTAATAATAATGTCAATTAATGAAGAGAAATCATTTCACTAAACAATATTCACGAAATATTTTCTAGCATATTATGTATGTTACATTTATTTATATAATTTTGTATTGATTAATTGAACTGGTATTTGAATTACTCTCTTTTTCATCGTTTATTGAAAATTTATAAACTTGTAAAATTATAAATTTATATAATATTGTATAACAGTTTATCAAAATTATCAGTTGAAATTTTACGCCTTGGTAGGATTTATTTTTAATCTTGTTATTCGCATAAGTTAAAAAGTATTCAACCAAATTGCCTAAAAATTTTCGGACGAATGGTCATTTTTCCAGAACCATGTGGTTAGATTTTGGGAGCGTTCGAGTCAAAGGTCAACGTCAAGATCCTAACTCAAGGAATATTTGAAGGTCAAGGTCATGTATAAACAGCGGCGAAGGTATCCGCTCTACTAGTGCCTGCTCAAGTTCACTGTTTAATTTCAGATAGATTTACAATAACCTTAGAGTGTAGTTTCGCATCAGTCACCCCCCTCTGGTGGCGGTTCACTGAACTATAGGAGTTGTGGTCATTGACTGTTGCTCGGATACGATCTTTTCAGAGGAAAATCTCGATGTTATGATATTAGCTTGTGGAGCGTAACTCAATTAAATGACTTACATGCGTCAGTGAATCGAATTATTTGATGGTGGATTCTACTTTAATATGTTAGTGAATATTGTCATATTTACTCTATAGAATGTTTGTATATACAGTAATACATAGAATTGATTATCAAAGTAATATCAACTCACAAAATGTTAGTTAATTAATGTTGACAAGAACATATATTGTATATATCGATCGCTGATTATAAGTATTTTTGTGAATACTACATTTTTTATATAACAATTATTTGAATGTAAGATATAATGCATAAATAAAAATTTCGAACAAATTGATTTTTTTTTCATTTTGTTCATTATCAAAAATAGAATATTGTTTTACAAAAGAATTATAATGTTTGGATAGAAATATATATATATAATTAATTCCATTGGAGAGAATACTTTTAATACAGAATTAAATAATGAAAATACAATAAGACGTTTTTTAATGAATATAAAAAATGAAATAAAGAAATATTGATTGGAGGGGTAACTGGCCTAATTCTTAGAATTACTTCAAGTCTATTTTCCATATTCTAAGAACATAATCGATCAAAATCATTTTTTAAATACGCATATATTACAAATTTCTAAAATCTCGTCAAACATTGTACCTAAGACTGAGTCTTTATTCAAAACTGCAATGAAGTAAATCGGTAAGCTACTGATGTATTTACTTATTAAAGGCAATTGAATTAGTTAACTGCTAATAAACATCTTGCAAATAGTAGAATTCATAACATTTTCGGTTTTAATGATTATTGGCTTAAAATGTTGAGAATTTTCAAATTTTTCAAAATGTTTTTTATTAAATATTCATATGTAAAACTTTATATATATACGATCTTCCATTTTAAAACTAGAATCATAAATGATGAAATCTTAAATCATCATTAGTACTGATGATTGCATAGATGAAATGATACACAAGAATATTGAAAACAACAACAATCATACCCTAGGAATTGAGCCGGACTTGATTTCAGCTAACAATGTGTCTTTCTGTTTCATTTACTATACTTGATATTACTCATCCTATTATATTTCCCATTACAATGATTCAGTTTCTATAAAAATAATATGAATCTTGATAACAAAGAAACTAGCTTATGTTAGATTAATATGATATTTTGCTCTCAGATAATTAGTTAGATAAGTTTTACCATTCAGATTATTATATATTATATTTTTCATTAGTAAGATAATGCATAATTGAAATTAAATCATTCGTATTTTTCTTTTAATGTAATGATTGAAAACTGCTGATGAAAAAAATATAGATGAATATTTCCAATCTTCATTTTTAAATATAAATTATTATTTTTTTATTTAATTTATAAAAGTTATGTTTTTATAGTATTAAAGAATAAGATACTTATAATAAATGAATAGATTAAAATTTGAGGAAAACATGTTAATTACGAATTTCTCAAACTCTTGAAATATAGATTAGAAGTATAAATTGTATCACTAGAATTGTATCACTTGAACTTGTATCTATCACTAGAATTGTATCACTAGAATTGTAGCACTAGAACTTGTATCTATCACTAGAATTGTATCACTGGAACTTGTATCTATCACTAGAATTGTATCACTAGAACTTGTATCTATCACTAGAATTGTATCACTAGAACTTGTATCTAAAACTAGAATTGTATCACTAGAACTTGTATCTAAAACTAGAATTGTATCACTAGAACTTGTATCTAAAACTAGAATTGTATCACTAGAACTTGTATCTAAAACTAGAATTGTATCACTAGAACTTGTATCTAAAACTAGAATTGTATCACTAGAACTTGTATCTAAAACTAGAATTGTATCACTAGAACTTGTATCTAAAACTAGAATTGTATCACTAGAACTTGTATCTAAAACTAGAATTGTATCACTAGAACTTGTATCTAAAACTAGAATTGTATCACTAGAACTTGTATCTATTTGACTGCATTTTACTAACGATTCTATCTCATCACTATATTATCAGTTGAATCCTACAATTTGTTTACTTTTATTTTAATGATATTATGGAATATCACTGATATCGATTAGACAGTTTTAGAGAAATAGCATCCTTCTTTCACGACTTACCGAGTATTTATTTTGACTGGTAATGACGATAACAGTTATGAAATGTACGTCAATACTTGTTCAACAATTTTGCAAAACGGTTTATAATCTAAAACCAGTCATTTAGAAGCAGTTATTTGGCTTTTTTTGAAGTTATAATCGTTTTCGGATGGGTGGTATTAGAAAATAGATAATTATTTACTGACAGCAAAGATGACTTTTTTAGTATATAAATCAATATATTTGTGTAGTTGGGCAACAAATTGTTATTAAGGCAGGTTTCATTGAAGAGACGATGAGCTTTTGTTTCAACTATTTTTAGTAAGGATTTCTCAAGTTTTCTAAATAAATGTTTTTCTTGTTCAGTAATTGTTTTCAGGATGCAGTTTGATAGCCACTTGGTTAAAAACTTCTTTATTGACATAGTTAAAAAAAAAAAATTATAACATAAATATTAAATAATCGCGACGTCTATGGGTTCGCCGTTGGGACCCATGTTTGCTAACTTTTATATGAGTAACCTAGAAAAGAAATCACTTGAGCATATGTCCCCGGATCAAAAACCTTCAGTCTACTGCAGATATGTTGACGACATATTTATGATCGTTGACAATTATAATCAACTTGACACCATAAAAGAAATATTCGAATCCAATTCAATCCTGAATTTCACTTATGAAATTCAAAAAGAAAATACAATAGCCTTCCTGGATGTACAAATTACTAACAGTGACCAAAAAATAACAACCAAAGTGCACACAAAACCTACAGACTCAGACGAATGCATAAACTACTTAGGACTGGCCCCTCAACAATACAAAACCGGTGTAATTAAAACTATGCTCCACAGAGCATTCCTAATATCAAGTGACTGGAAAACTTTTCATCACGAAGTCCATAGATTAAAGCAACTGTTCACCAATAACAATTTCCCAATGTCAATAGTAGAGCAAGAAACAACGGCATTCCTGAACCGCAAAGCATCACAATCACAGCAACCAAACCCTACAGAGAAAATAATCAAATTCTATACCGTAACCAGATGACCAGCCAATACAAACAAGAAGAGAAAAATCTGAAGCAAATAGTACATAGCCATATAAAACCAATAGCCAATGCAAAAATACAGCTATACATTTACTATAAAAATAGAAAACTTTCAAACCTACTCATTCGCAACAGAGAATTCATAGATGAAACAAATAGCCATGTAGTCTACAAATACGTTTGTGAGGAGTGTCAACCCTCAACCTTCTACATTGGCTACACCACTACAACCCTAAAACAACGTGCCCTAGCCCATACCCAAAAAGGAAGCATCAAAAACCATAATAAAGACGCACATAACAAAAAGATCAGAACAGCAGATGTAACCCCATCCATGCAAATAATATTCCGCTCTCCACTCAAAATAGAACTACAAATAGCTGAAGCCCTACACATCAAGAAAGAAGATCCTCCACTAAATAACCAGCACGAAGGTGACACCCGTATTTTGCATGTATTTTGATTTTGATTTTACCTAACCTGCTCCAAAACCCTATGTAGGCCATATAGCATATATAATTTACCTCGATCTTAATTTCCTCTACTCCTCTTCCTCTAAACTACTTATCAACTCAGACAACAGTTCATTCATCAACCTGCTAGATAGTTCCATTTTTATTTATAATTCTTTAATTTTGTCCCCTGTAATTCTATTAAGCTGTTTCATTTAAAACATTCTATAATCTCATCAATTCATTTTGACTAACTATTAATTCTTTACTCCTTTTTAATTTCATTTCTAATTCAGTGTACAATATTATGTTTTTCATATCAACTTTTAGTCCTTTGTACAAGTTAGTAATTTTCCTTTTTTGCTTTTTTAAATTATTAACAGTTCATTTTAAATCCTCCCTAAAAAATACGTTACCAAATTAATACTTGAAATCATACCTTTAGTCTAATTCTTCAAATTTATATATTTTCCTTTAATTTTCAGGGTTTATTATTTATTGTTTTAGCCTGAAGATGAGAAGTGTATTTTTCTCGAAACGTCGCGATTATTTAATATTTATGTTATAATTTTTTTTTTAACAATGTCAATAAAGAAGTTTTTAACCAAGTGGCTATCAAACTGCATCCTGAAAACAATTACTGAACAAGAAAAACATTTATTTAGAAAACTTGAGAAATCCTTACTAAAAATAGTTGAAACAAAAGCTCATCGTCTCTTCAATGAAACCTGCCTTAAATCAATATATATAAAGCAGCCATTTTGACTGTTTGGTAGTTATATAGGTATTTCAAATCTGCGGTAGGGTATGTTCTTAATTATCGGTCAGTACTACATCTTCGGTCATATAAGAAAAAAACATTAAAAAATTATCATCATTAGATAGCACTGTGTAGTAACAATAATTTTTATACCGTTTTTTCTTATGTGTCCGAAGATGTAGTACTGACCGATAATTCAGAACATACCCTAGTTCTAGTGCTAAATAGAAGATCAGTTTAGTTAAGTAATGTTCTTTTTTAAGCATAAAATGTAAAGAAGATGAGAAACAATACCAACTCCATTCAATCAAGTCACCCTACAAATAGATATTAACTTTCTGTTTCGAGACGTTCATATTAACGGAAAGTGACGCAAACTATTTCAAATTAGATCTGACTTCAGAATATTATATAAACTCGACCGCAACTATCTCCGCCAGCCAGCCTCAAATGAGAAAAAAGATTCGGATTGTTGTGTAAGCATTTTACATTCCCCGAATTGTTTTTGGAATAGCACTCAGAGATAATGAAATTCCGAGAGGGAGATTTTCGGATCCTTATTACCCAATTTTGAAACCGCGAAGACGTTAGGATCGTGTCATTTTTCTGGAGAATTAAACTCCACTCATTCCTTGTGATTTTATAGAAATTCACTAAGGAGCCTTGAAATATTGGAGAGGTTCTTCATCACATTCTTTTAAACACTAAATAATTATTACAATTTTCAATACTACTTGCTTTTTATACTGATTGATTTATTATAGAATTACAAAAAATGTATAATTATTCACTTTGTGTCGAATATGTCAAATCGGTCTTGAAATTATGTAATAAAATATCAGTATGATAGCTGGTTCGCACGACCCAGCATCGTTTGTAGCGTTAAAGGAATATATCGCAATGCTATACTGTAGCAATATTGTAACTCCTCCAGTATACAAACAATCTTTATGTACTCTCGCGCAAATTTATACCAGAAATTGAAGTGTCGCGTTGCAGTGCGATATCCTGCTGAAATATTAAGCTCCTTCTGCCCCTTCGGATGCTTTCATCTGATTGGTTACAGGAAACTGAGAAATTCAAAGACAGTGAGGGATATATCTAACGGAAACTCACACTTAAGCATGGAGGATATATCTAAAGGAAACTCACACTTAAGCATGGAGGATATATCTAAAGGAAACTCACACTTAAGCATGGAGGATATATCTAATGGAAACTCTCCCTTAAGCATGAGGGATATATCTAAAGGAAACTCACACTTAAGCATGGAGGATATATCTAAAGGAAACTCACTCTTAAGCATGAAGGATATATCTAAAGGAACTCACTCTTAAGCATGAGGGATATATCTAAAGGAACTCACACTTAAGCATGAGGGCAATCATACACGACACACACTTCAACATGAGGCCAATCATACACTACACACACTTCAACATGAGGCCAATCATACACTACACACACTTCAACATGAGGCCAATCATACACTACACACACTTCAACATGAGGGCAATCATACACGACACACACTTCAACATGATAACACTGCAAACCATCCACGTATATTTTTATCTAAAACAGACTCGCATACTTTAACATGAGATGAATTACAGCATACTGTGATCAGTGTGCACTTTTATCATCTAGAAATATATCATTTTATTATCTAGAGTCATACCATATATATGTACCTACTAATATGGTGTTTATTAAAATGCACAAATTTGAATCTGGTGCAGATGAAAAAATTCTATTGATTCATGCATTGAGTAGATAATCGAGTAATTTAACCCCCTCATGATAGTGATATAGTTATATTTAAGATCATTAGCCATAGTATAACGTTTACTTTAATTAAATTAAAAATAAAGTGTATAAGATTTATGTACATTTAATCTTAGTTGTTTTTCATTACACATTATCTGTCATATATTTATACGTAATTATTTTCATCAATGTAATTCGTTATTTATATTGGTTATACTATATCATTCTCACTAACTTGATTTGAATGTACCAGAGGAATGAACAATTATAAATCTTCGGGTTAACACTTATATATTTGTTGTTTTCATTCAAAATGATTGGAACAGATATCGAATAAACCGATTCAGTCACTATTAATGTATAAGGATAAAAAGTAAAGAAACTTTTCAATAAAACAAAAAACTCTCCTCTCCGAAGATGAAACATTATTAATTGTTGTACAACCAGGGATTTGAAACACGGATAAAAAATTTGAACGTCAAATAAAAATTTATTTGGGCAAGATTATACAATTCGTCATTCAATATTCAGATTCTTGATAATTCAAATATTAATAGTTTATTCTTTAAATTCAGATATCAGGTTTAGCAGATATTTTGTACATAATCTAAACCTATACGTATGTACCTATCACAATCCTCATATTCTCGTCAAAGTCATCCAATACTTCTATTGTTGAACAAACAGATTGAATATTGAGGGACGGAGACTCTACTTACTGATTGCGGCTCTGAGTGTAAATAAAGCTCTGAGACAAATAACTTGGTAGCGAAGCCATCTCAAAATATAGTAAATGATGAGCAAACGCAGGTCGATTATCACCATACAATATATGTAATGGAATATAAAACTGTACAAATGGATTAAGATTATGTTGTAAATGGATCTGGTTGAACTGATAAGTGAATAAGTAGAAGAATACTATGAATATTTTAATTATCAAGAAGCTGAATATCAAGTAACGAATTGTATAATCCTGCTCCTATTAATTCACATATGACGACCATTTATATCCGTATAATAAATGTCAGGTTAAACTGATTTCCGAACTTATAGAAGTAAACTATGAATATTTTACTTATAAAAAAGCTGAAAATCGAATGACAAATTTTATAATCTTGCTACTATTAATTTTTTATTTGACGACCATTTATATCAGTGTCTCAAATCCCAGGTTGTACAACAATTGATAATATTTTATATTCGGGAAGACAGTTTCTGTGAAATGAAGAAAAATAATTTAACTTTTCATACTTTTCTTCTCCACTGTGCTAGCCACCGTTTCCCGTTCTGAAATTAACGACAGCTCGTTAAACTGTCCATAAAAAAGAACAGTTTCTTCGTCTTCTAAAAGGAGATTTCAGAACTTGGCCACTAAATCAAACACTAACAGATCTCATAAATATTGAACCAATTAAAATCGGTCTCAGCTCTCGGGTAATTTAACCTCTCACCAAAACTTGGCTTTAAATGACTTACAAGAGAGCATCCTGGGTCCGGTGTAATTTCTTACCTACATTCAAGCAATATCTTTTGTAGATTACATCATATCTTATTGTAAGGAATGATTTCGAACTTTCTTCCATTAATTGTTGATATTCTTTTAATCGATAATTACACGATCTGGATTAAATAATCAAAGATACAGTGTCTTGATTATCATTATCGATAAATTTATTGATGTAAAATTATCATAGGAACCGTTTTTAACTGTGTGAAACTTATCAAAATCCATACATGAATATATATTATATACAGATTTCAAACATAAATCATTCTAAAGGCAGGTATAAGAATATCCATATCATTATATTCTTCATATATAGCTTCAACGCATTATTCAAATTTTGTGCTCTGGACTACTGGAAGCCTCTAAATTAGACGAAGCTCTACCAGGAAATTTGAGGTGTCACCTGAAGTGGCAGAAAGTAGATGAAGTAATGAAGAGATCCGACTATTTATTATTGAGACAAAATGAAAGCCTTTGAGTTAACCTATATAATGTTTTAAATGGGTACTGGATTGATTTTGATGAATTTTGTGGTGGTTCCTAAAAAAAAGTTACAAGTTTAATCTCAAGGTAATTTGCATTTGTGGGGAAAAATGAGTTAATTCAAATTAATAAAATTCACGAATGTGTCACTTTATTCGATACATTTATTGTATTTAGTTTAGCGGCTTCAATGTTCTCTTACCCAATTTAAAATAGGAGCTCGACTGTAATATTATACTACAATTATAGCAGTTTTGGCTAAGGGCCGCGTGTCTGCAGTTAGGCAGCGCGCTAGGCAAATATAGGAGCAGGTGCCCTGAGTAGTTCTGTGCAGTTACACCGGAGTAGAATTAGCCCCAAAAGCGGTCAGTTTGGCTTTCACGCTGCGCTCTTCCAACTCCGTGACTACCGTGGTGACTAACCCGATCGGCTTAACCGCTGCATCGAACCGGCTTCTATTTTCGATTTGGTAGATTTGATGTCATATAGATGCGACTTGAATGTGATGTTCAAAAACTTTCTGATAAATGATGAGATTAGCTACTAATTAATATCGTATAGATGCGACTTGAGTAGGATTTTCGAACACAAACTCCCATAAATAATGAGATTAATTACTTAAATAATATCGTACAGATACCACTTTAGTGTGATTTTCATAAAACATTCTCATAAATAATGAGATATGTTACCATTAATATCGTATAAGCACCTTAATCTACATCAATTCGATCAAAAATGGTGTTTTAACAAGATCATTTTCACAAACCAGCGTATATCTGCTCACGTAACGTATACATTGGTCTTAAATTGGCTGCAACTCTCTCATCCCTCTCCCCCAACGGACCATTTTTCTCTGAATGTGAAGAGCACTCAAACGCTCTCCCCATTCATTATGATGTTCCTCACTGAGTTATCCACTTTCGTTAGGGAATTTTACTGTACAATCATCCACGGGATGTTTTAGCTCAAGTTTTGGTCCGCGTGCGAGAGGTATCTGTGTTCACGAGCGTCATTTGCAGGTTGCGATAATTGGGTTTCAATATCAAGCGCTGAGGTACATTGATTGTCAATATAGTCGAGGGTACTTGAGGTGGAGAGGACAATTTGTGAATCGGTAAATCAACGGTAAAGTTAATGGGCCTCCTTCATATTTTATAAGAGAAAAATACTGAAGAAAATGGATGTTAGAATGAAGACACAAGGTTTTAGAATATTTTGCGAATATTGTTCATTTGCGTGATTGAATTTATTGCAAAAAGGAATATTGAAGACATATTTTATTACCGAATGATTTGTACAACCTTAATTGTGAATTCTATATTACTTTATTCGGTGAAGAAGTGATTTTTTAATTTGTAAACTTCAAGATCAAGACTTCTTTTCTTTTTTAGAAATGATTTTTGATTGATATGAAATACATATAAGAATATATTAATGGAAGGTCAAGATACCTTATTATTACTACAACTACTCTATCCTGTTCATTTTACATGTATGCACCACGTGCAATCCGATGATAGAAAATATTTGGTTTTACTTCTTTTTACGACGAGAACTTACAAAAGAACATCCATTTGAGTGACAGGATAGTAGAATTGCAGGTGTGTGGGTCATATTCGGGCAAAATTTGATATTCTTCAGACACGGCAACATCTCATGCAACTTGATCCTAAAATAACTAGACACTGGGCTACTAAACTAATAAGAACGTGTCTTAGTTCTGTCTATATTATTTATTAAAAGCGTTCTAGTATAAGAAACGCGTATATGAGATCGACAATGTACCCATTTTGATAATTACTATTATCGCTTACATGCCAATAATATATCGTGAAACATTTAATAATGTTATAGCAAAGATATTATACTACAGTAAGATGCAACACTCTCGGAAATCTCTGTTTCAAAAATGCAGTGTGCTGCCACCTATGTTTCAAAATGGGCACTATAGCTGTTGTTCTGGTTAAAGAACTAATTTTTATTAATTTTATTGAAAAAAGACACAATTTTTGGAAGGAATAATGTAAATAACAAACAAGTTTAAATTTTGTGTAGAATGTTTCATATAACATTAAATGTTGCAGTTGGGTGACAACAGGTTTACAACAGTTCTAGGAAAATTGGGCCTCGGGAAATTCGGTCTCGTTTCATAATGATTTTATTGAAGAACAATAATAGAAAAAGTTAAAATTATGAATACCCAAATGTGTAGTGTATATACGTAAATCGGATACATCAACATCCGTTGTAAAATGATACGTAATATTGGTATTTTTGACATATTTCGACATATATTTAATATGATATTTGGGCGGAAAATTCGGTCCCGGAAATTTCGATCTGAAGTATAAATAAAACTTATCAGTTAGATGTATCTTGGGGTGTACCGCCTTCCGACCCGCCTTAAACAATCATGAAATGTCAAGTACAACAAAATAGAGGAAACAACAGCCATTTCTGTTGACCCGCAATTCATAATTCCAAGATTGAAATTTTCGAGACCGAATTTTCCGGACCAAAATTTTCAAGACTTAATTTTCCAGACCAAAATTTTCAAGACCGAATTTTCCAGACCAAAATTTTCGAGACCGAATTTTCCGGCCACCAATTTATAGTATCCAGTTTGAAACCCAAGTGTGAGCACGATGCATTTCTAAAATCAGAATATCCGGGAGTGATTTTTTTTACTATAATAACTTTGTTTATAGTTTATAGACCTGCATCAGAAAATCTCGTTTAAATTATGATATTTTACGCCATTAAATTGATTCAAAGATTAAATTTCATTTAATATAGTTACTCAAATACTTAATCGGAATTAAATAATCATTGTGGTTTACGCTTAAGAATATTTATATAAGTAGAATAAATTATACTGCGAGATTAAGTTATATTGTTATTAATACTTTAAGTTAATAATCATATAGTTTCCAATTGAGCTAATTATGATAATTAAAATAAGGAAATGCAAATACATGAGTGGATTTAATTGATGTAATTATCCATAATTTGTTTAAATACTTAACTCCAACAGTGGCTTCAATCTTAGAGAGTTATAAGATTTAATATTAGAATAACTTCAATACAAACATTAAATTAGCTACCTATAATCAATGCTTTTCATCAATCGAATAACTAAATAATCAATTTTCAATCAAACTTTCATTATGCAGGAATTATGTTCGCTTTTTCTATAAAATAAATGTGGTCGAGAGCTTGAATTTCCTCCACGCTTTTAGTGTAAAATCATGAAATTTCCGTCATTTCCATGGACCCATCATGTATGTACATTACTGAAGAGAAGTCCAACAACACACTGCCAAACGTATGATATAGACACGGTGTCATCGGGCAGGCCCGCACCTAATTTACCATGGTGAAAAAGATATAAATCATGACGCGTTATTCCGTCATGGGCCAGTTTGTAATATATGGAATGGAGTAAATTTTTCAATTGCGCCAACAAATAAACATACACCACTGAACAGCTTGGGGTGCGAACGCGTTAACAAAATGATTCAAGTCAATGAACATCGATACTAAAAGCAATGGAAGGTGAATCTGTTCCAGAATTTTCAAAACTTTCAGTTTCACAACTTACTTCAAGTATTCGACGCATGCATATTTTGCTGAGAATTTCAACCTATAACATCAGTGGGCCATCTTCGAACGGTCTATATTTTTGAATCTCAATGAACTCTAATGGCTTTTGAATTACCTATTCGTTTGGAACATTTGAAGATTCTGAGAAGTGAATGTAGGTACTATAAGAGAAAAGAGTCATTTTGAAAATGTACTATAAGAGAAAAGAGTCACTGTGATGATGTACTATAAGAGAAAAGAGTCATTTTGAAAATGTACTATAAGAGAAAAGAGTCATTTTGAAAATGTACTATCAGAGAAAAGAGTCATTGTGAAGATGTACTATCAGAGAAAAGAGTGACTGTGATGATGTACTATAAGAGAAAAGAGTGACTGTGATGATGTACTATCAGAGAAAAGTGTCACTGTGATGATGTAATATAAGAGAAAAGAGTGACTGTGATGATGTACTATCAGAGTAAAGAGTCACTGTGATGATGTACTATCAGAGAAAGAGTAACTGTGATGATGTACTATCAGAGAAAAGAGTCACTGTGATGATGTACTATCAGAGAAAAGAGTCAGTGTGATGATGTACTATCAGAGAAAAGAGTCACTGTGATGATGTACTATTAGAGAAAAGAGTCAGTGTGATGATGTACTATAAGAGAAAAGAGTCACTGTGATGATGTACTATTAGAGAAAAGAGTCAGTGTGATGATGTACTATCAGAGAAAAGAGTCACTGTGATGATGTACTATTAGAGAAAAGAGTCAGTGTGATGATGTACTATCAGAGAAAAGAGTCACTGTGATGATGTACTATAAGAGAAAAGAGTCACAGTGATGATGTACTATCAGAGAAAAGAGTCACTGTGATGATGTACTATTAGAGAAAAGAGTCAGTGTGATGATGTACTATCAGAGAAAAGAGTCACTGTGATGATGTACTATTAGAGAGAAGAGTCAGTGTGATGATGTACTATCAGAGAAAAGAATCACTGTGATGATGTACTATCAGAGAAAAGAGTCACTGTGATGATGTACTATTAGAGAAAACAGTCAGTGTGATGATGTACTATCAGAGAAAAGATTCACTGTGATGATGTACTATCAGAGAAAAGAGTTACTGTGATGATGTACTATCAGAGAAAAGAGTCACTGTGATGATGTACTATCTGAGAAAAGAGTCACTGTGATGATGTACTATCAGAGAAAAGTGTCACTGTGATGATGTACTATCTGAGAAAAGAGTCACTGTGATGATGTACTATCTGAGAAAAGAGTCACTGTGATGATGTACTATCAGAGATAAGAGTCACTGTGATGGTATACTATCAGAAAAAAGTGTCACTGTGATGATGTACTATAAGAGAAAAGAGTCATTGTGATGATGTACTAGCAGAGAAAAGAGTCATTGTGATGATGTACAATAAGAGAAAAGAGTCATTGTGATGATGTACTATCTGAGAAAAGAGTCAATGTGATGATGTACTATAAGATAAAAGAGTCATTGTGATAATGTACTATCAGAGAAAAGAGTCATTATGATGATGTACTATCAGAGAAAAGAGTCATTGTGATGATGTACTATCTGAGAAAAGAGTCACTTTGATGATGTACTATCTGAGAAAAGAGTCACTGTGATGATGTACTATCAGAGAAAAGAGTCACTGTGATGATGTACTATCAGAGAAAAGAGTCACTGTGATGATGTACTATCAGAGAAAAGAGTCACTGGGATGATGTACTATCAGAGAAAATAGTCACTGTGATGATGTACTATCAGAGAAAAGAGTCACTGTGATGATGTACTATCAGAGAAAAGAGTCACTGTGATGATGTACTATCAGAGAAAAGAGTCACTGTGATGATGTACTATCAGAGAAAAGAGTCACTGTGATGATGTACTATCAGAGAAAAGAGTCACTGTGATGATGTACTATCAGAGAAAAGAGTCATTGTGATGATGTACTATCTGAGAAAAGAGTCACTGTGATGTTGTACTATCTGAGAAAAGAGTCACTGTGATGATGTACTATCAGAGAAAAGAGTCACTGTGATGATGTACTATCAGAGAAAAGAGTCACTGTGATGATGTACTATCAGAGAAAAGAGTCACTGTGATGATGTACTATCAGAGAAGAGAGTCACTGTGATGATGTACTATCAGAGAAAAGAGTCACTGTGATGATGTGCTATCAGAGAAAAGTGTCACTGTGATGATGTAATATAAGAGAAAAGAGTGACTGTGATGATGTACTATCAGAGTAAAGAGTCACTGTGATGATGTACTATCAGAGAAAGAGTAACTGTGATGATGTACTATCAGAGAAAAGGAGTCACTGTGATGATGTACTATCAGAGAAAAGAGTCAGTGTGATGATGTACTATCTGAGAAAAGAGTCACTGTGATGATGTACTATCTGAGAAAAGAATCACTGTGATGATGTACTATAAGAGAAAAGAGTCACTGTGATGATGTACTATCTGAGAAAAGAGTCACTGTGATGATGTACTATCAGAGAAAAGAGTCACTGTGATGATGTACTATCAGAGAAAAGAGTCACTGTGATGATGTACTATCAGAGAAAGAGTCACTGTGGTGATGTACTATTATAGAAAAGTGTCACTGTGATGATGTACTATCATAGAAAAGAGTCACTGTGATGATGTACTATCAGAGAATAGTGTCACTGTGATGATGTACTATCAGAGAAAAGAGTCATTGTGTTGATGTACTATCTGAGGAAAAGAGTCACTGTGATGTTTTACTATCTGAGAAAAGAGTCACTGTGATGTTGTACTATCTGAGAAAAGAGTCACTGCGATCTGATGTACTATCAGAGAAAAGAGTCACTGTGAGATGTACTATCAGAGAAAAGAGACACTGTGATGATGTACTATCAGAGAAAAGAGTCACTGTGATGATGTACTATCAGAGAAAAAGTCATTGTGCATGATGTACTATCAGAGAAAAGAGTCACTGTGATGTTGTACTATCTGAGAGAAGAGTCACTGCGATCTGATGTAGAACAGTTTCTACTTTTGTATAAATTTACAAATGACACAAATTTTCAGTCATTACCAAGACCTTAAAGTATCTACAAGTATTGCAGTTATTAAAGTTTCATTTCAAGAATGGGATACATTACCTAAACTATGAATAAAAATATTACGGAGACATTTTTGTTATATTTTTCATTGAAAAAACCATCTAAAACAGCTTTGGAAGAAACGAATGCAATTATGAAACTAGGGTTAGAGTATAGATTATATGTGGAATACATTTATTCCACTATGTGGAGCATGCCGATTATATTCAGTAATAAATAAACTAATTAGAACCCTGATTATGTTTGCAACATTCCTGTTTTATTGAAATCAGAGTCAAAAATTAATGTGATATAAGGTTCATGAAAGTATTGCCCATTGAGTTAATTAATTTTTATTCACAGTTTCATTTATTTACGATAGGTATTGGAAGACTAATTTAATGTAAAATTATGGATGGAAAAATGTTGGCGAATGATTTAAATTGATAGAAGTAACTATGTGTAATTAACAGGATGAAAAATTATGAAATAGAATAATACAAATTCAAAAGACTGATTTATTAATAAAATTTATATTAGAGTGATAAACTGCGTAGCCTAATTTTTATTTTAGAAAAACCCTAATTCTAACAAATCGAAAAAGCTGTCAAGAATGTTCTTAATATAATTTAATAGACATTTTACAGCTTTTTATATCCCAATCCACAGAAGATTTTGAGAGCTCGAAAATTACGTATCCGCCCGCTATCAAGTTAGGACGCCTACTGAAATCCTGGGGCATATTATATAGTAAATATACAGTTCATTATATGTTATATGTAGGGAAAGTCCGAATTATCGGTCAGATTTACATCGTCGGATTAATAATAATTATTTTCACTTATAGAGTTGCTTGTTTTTACTCTACTCAACCTATCTAGTTAAATAATGATTATTGTATCGTTTTTTTTTATATATCCGAAGATGTGGAACTGACCTATATTCGGAACTTATCCTTGGCAATATTTCATAGGTTTTATAGTCATATTATAAAATGACAAAGAAAAGTAGCTACTGAAATTTCAAATTTTCATCACAAGATTTTGTAATATTTATCTAACAGAATCCATAATATTTAATTTAATAATTATAATTAAAATTCAAAACTGATTGAATTATTATGAAATATGTAAGTTTCAAAATAAATACGTAATATACCAATATTTAATTACTATCAATCTTTAAATATCTTATATATATTCATCTTATTAATCATATTATCGTCCAGAAAGCCCTAGACTTTATATCAGAATATTCAAGACTGTTGCCTTATTTTAATAAAATGAGGGCCTATTGATGGAAAGCCTTGGGTCTATTCCATCAAAAGAGGCCCTAAGCTGACAGCCTAAAAGCTACTCTAGCCACAACTAAAATTTACTCCCAATATTTGCATTTCGTGAATATTCATTGAAATTTCAAAATTAGGCGATAGATGATGAGAGGTAGGTTAATCATTATTTTTCATCTTAATAATGTGGCCAATTTTTAGTTCAATGTGAGAGAGTGTGTATCATGAATACCTCTAAAATGTGTCAATATTAAAGATAGAACATGTATTTTGGTAAGTAAACCGATCCAAAGGTTTCACAATCACTAGAGTAGTTCAAGTGTTCATGACAGGAGGAGAGCTACTCAGTGTTCATAACTTAACAAATGTCGATGAATTATATTAACAAAAATAAAACTATAATTTGACTGGATAGCGGGCACTCGTAGGAGCGCATACTTACTCCGCTTATAAATGACATTGACCTTGAACTTTAACTTGTTTGTTCCCAAATAGAATTTCCTAGTTCCTGGATAATGACAATCGTCCAACCAATTTTCAGGCAATTTAGAGGAACTCACTTTGTGCTATGAATGACCTTGACCTTTGACCAAATGGCTCCCAAAATTTTACCAGATGGTTCCTAGACATTTACCAATCATCTCATCAAATTTCAAACAATTTGGTTGAAAACTTTTTTAGTTATTGAGTTATAAATGGCCTTGACCTTGATCTTTGA
Source organism: Caprella mutica (assembly GCA_947561585.1). Taxonomy (NCBI): domain Eukaryota; kingdom Metazoa; phylum Arthropoda; class Malacostraca; order Amphipoda; family Caprellidae; genus Caprella; species Caprella mutica. The sequence goes on from CANNZV010001742.1 coordinate 131,087, forward strand.
CCTTTGACTGGATCGCCTCCAAAATTTTACCAGAAGGTTCCTGAACATTGACTAATCGTCCACACAAGTTACAGGTAATTTGGTTGACGATTTTTTGATCCTTTCGATTAACAAGTTGAAAGATGAATAAATAAATGCGGCCTGAAAAACAACCTTCCGCAATTTGTGAAGGTAATAATGTAACCAGAAATTATTAATTGAACTAGGGAGTAAATGAATCAGAATTTGAACAAAAACGTATAAAGTATCTATTACTATCAAGTACCTTCTGTCATTCTCATCAATTTTATTAAAATATGAAAATTTTCTATTTATTAACAAATTTTATTGTATTATATTCTACATTATAGCTAAAATCTTCATTTGAAATGATAATCTATTATTTTAGAAATATATATTAAAAAAACTGTCAAAAGCCAATTCAAGATATAAAAATTGTACTACGAGAACCTATATATCGTTATGTTTGAAGACATTAATCATTAATTTGTACTTATATATATGTATATATATATGTATTGCTAATAATCCTTAATCGAACCGTTATTAATTAATTAAGGTCTTTCTAATTGGATTCTACATAGTATTCATGTAAATGGAAAAATGAAATATTTTAATATTTTCCTACATATATCGGAAGGTAAAGAGTTCCAAGTCATCCCTTTTTGGGCGCCATATAGATGCAACTTTTTGGCCATTTTCAATTACCAGTAAGTTCTTTTTGGATAGAAATGTTCTCAATCTATCATGACTAATGACTTTTTCGTTTCTTCCTCCTTACAAAAAGGGAAAACTCTTCCCAGGAAATATCTTCAAGCCAAAATAGCCACAATGTTTCTGGAGGAAGTAGCTTATACTTCTGCAGTGTAGAGTCAGTCAGTCCTCTAAGCTTCGCAATTCGAAAACTTTTAAAAGCTTACGGATATCTGTAGCAGTTATACGGTTACTTAATCTTATGGCAATGGGAGCAATAATGAAGGACTTGAAGAGTCGATAAATTCAACTATTCCGGATAATTCTAATTGATGAAGAAAATACCAGGATTAAAAAAATAAATACTCTGTGCAATGACTGAAATAATATTTATACAATATTTATGCTTGTTTCTTGTATAATATTGCAAAATATTACTTATTATATGTTGAAAATGTGGTAGTATACTTGTGTCAACATACATTCCTCTTTTAAAATATTAGTCATATTATTATTAAATAAATTGTCTTCTTTTACTCATTTTCTAAATTATTGTTAAAGTAATGTAATAATATAAGGAAAAAATCTGCTGGAGAAAGTATCAGCTGCGACAATTAAGTTATTATAGACTATAATAAAATTGCATCATTACATTATAATTATTATAAAAATTATATACTTGAATTACATATTCACATAATGGATGTGATTTTTTGCTATTCAAACTAGAAACAAATTTATCAATTTAATAAATTCTCAATATCAATAAACATTGGGGTGTGACATGAGATCTACTGGTGAATAGTGTGATACTAAGATCTTCTGGTAAATAGTGTGATACTAAGATCTACTGGTAAATAGTGTGATACTAAGATCTACTGGTAAATAGTGTGACACTATGATCTACTGGTAAATAGTGTGACACTAAGATCTACTGGTGAAAATTGTGATACTAAGATCTTCTGGTAAATAGTGTGATACTAAGATCTACTGGTAAATAGTGTGATACTAAGATCTTCTGGTAAATAGTGTGATACTAAGATCTACTGGTAAATAGTGTGATACTAAGATCTACTGGTAAATAGTGTGATACTATGATCTACTGGTAAATAGTGTGACACTAAGATCTACTGGTGAATAGTGTGATACTAAGATCTACTGGTAAATAGTGTGATACTAAGATCTACTGGTAAATAGTGTGATACTAAGATCTACTGGTAAATAGTGTGATACTAAGATCTACTGGTAAATAGTGTGATACTAAGATCTACTGGTAAATAGTGTGATACTAAGATCTACTGGTAAATAGTGTGACACTAAGATCTACTGGTGAATAGTGTGATACTAAGATCTACTGGTAAATAGTGTGATACTAAGATCTACTGGTAAATAGTGTGATACTAAGATCTACTGGTAAATAGTGTGATACTAAGATCTACTGGTAAATAGTGTGACACTAAGATCTACTGGTAAATAGTGTGAAACTAAGATCTACTGGTAAATAGTGTGATACTAAGATCTACTGGTAAATAGTGTGATACTAAGATCTACTGGCAAATAGTGTGACACTAAGATCTACTGGTAAATAGTGTGATACTATGATCTACTGGTAAATAGTGTGATACTTAGATCTACTGGCAAATAGTGTGACACTAAGATCTACTGGCAAATAGTGTGACACTAAGATCTACTGGTAAATAGTGTGATACTAAGATCTACTGGTAAATAGTGTGATACTAAGATCCACTGGCAAATAGTGTGACACTAAGATCTACTGGTAAATAGTGTGATACTAAGATCTACTGGCAAATAGTGTGACACTAAGATCTACTGGCAAATAGTGTGACACTAAGATCTACTGGTAAATAGTGTGATACTAAGATCTACTAGCAAATAGTGTGACACTAAGATCTACTGGCAAATAGTGTGACACTAAGATCTACTGGTAAATAGTGTGACACTAAGATCTACTGGTAAATAGTGTGACACTAAGATCTACTGGTAAATAGTGTGATACTAAGATCTACTGGCAAATAGTGTGACACTAAGATCTACTGGCAAATAGTGTGACACTAAGATCTACTGGTAAATAGTGTGACACTAAGATCTACTGGTAAATAGTGTGACACTAAGATCTACTGGTAAATAGTGTGATACTAAGATCTACTGGCAAATAGTGTGACACTAAGATCTACTGGTAAATAGTGTGATACTAAGATCTTCTGGTAAATAGTGTGATACTAAGATCTACTGGTAAATAGTGTGATAATATGATCTACTGGTAAATAGTGTGACACTAAGATCTACTGGTGAATAGTGTGACACTAAGATCTACTGGTGAATAGAGTGATACCAAGATCTACTGGTAAATAGTGTGATACTAAGATCTACTGGTGAATGGTGTGACACTAAAATATACTGGTAAATAGTGTGATACTATGATCTACTGGTAAATAGTGTGATACTAAGATCTACTGGTAAATAGTGTGACACTAAGATCTACTGGTAAATAGTGTGATACTAAGATCTACTGGTAAATAGTGTGATACTAAGATCTACTGGTAAATAGTGTGACACTAAGATCTACTGGTAAATAGTGTGATACTAAGATCTTCTGGTAAATAGTGTGATACTAAGATCTACTGGTAAAAATTGTGATACTAAGATCTTCTGGTAAATAGTGTGATACTAAGATCTACTGGTAAATAGTGTGATACTAAGATCTTCTGGTAAATAGTGTGATACTAAGATCTACTGGTAAATAGTGTGATACTAAGATCTACTGGTAAATAGTGTGATACTAAGATCTTCTGGTAAATAGTGCGATACTAAGATCTACTGGTAAATAGTGTGATACTAAGATCTACTGGTAAATAGTGTGAAAATATGATCTACTGGTAAATAGTGTGACACTAAGATCTACTGGTGATAGTGTGATACTAAGATCTACTGGTAAATAGTGTGATACTAAGATCTACTTGTAAATAGTGTGATACTAAGATCTACTGGTAAATAGCGTGATACTAAGATCTAGTGGTAAATAGTGTGACACTAAGATTTACTGGTAAAAAGTGTGACACTAAGATCTACTGGTAAAAAGTGTGACACTAAGATCTACTGGTAAATTGTGATACTAAGATCTACTGGTAAATAGTGTGATACTAAGATCTAGTGGTAAATAGTGTGATACTAAGACGTCTGTCAGTCTCCAGTCCTGATGCCGATATTACCCCCTATTTATCTAGCTTTTCTCTGGTCCGTAATGGTTTAGTCGATAGTGGGACATCGGTTAGAATAGACACTTGTAGATAAAGTATATTGGAATATTTACACTATTATAGAGGGAGTAAGTGAGAATAGCTTGTGGAGATTAAGTCTGAGCCTATCATTCGATGGATATAAACTAAATATATCACAGTTTAAAGTAAGAAAACCATAACTTATTTCCTCTTATCCTCATTAAAATGTTATTTTTATCTTATCAAATAACTAACATCATACTATTGTATTTGATATACATATCTTGACGAAAGTTTTTGTATATCTCATTAAAATTATCGAATCAATCATAGTCTTGGACAGATCAAAAATCGATGATTGTCAATATTTCCGACTTCCATTTGTAAAGAATATGGAACCTGTTTCTCTCCTGCAAGAAAGCAGACCACATTTCTGCACCACATCTCGGGTTCATTTCTTAGAAACTTTTTCTAGGCAGAGGCCCAAGTTCAAGACTCACGACAGGATAAGTCGCTACGGAACATCCTGGCAGATTAGAGAAACCTTACAGGAATCCACTGGAAATATGATACAGCACACACCGGCCAAATATTACAAGAATGTTATCTTATGTTAAGAAATTCATGTATGTATGTAGTTCCTATTATTTAACAAATTGTGCATGAAATTACCGATGAAAATAGTAGACATATCAAAACTTTCAGAGTATCAGAACCAACTTCAATAAAATAAACAATTAAAATCAAAAGGTTTTACATATATATATGAATTCGATTTCATAATAGAAAATGATTATGATATTTTTTTTGGGGCATTTTTGAAACATCATGCACATGGTATTTGAATATATTATATGTAACAACATATCACATTAATTCTTTTAGTTTTGGTCTACTAATTCTTCCTGAATTAGTGAACATCATTATCTTCCATTACCGTTTACAATAATTTGAAAACGTTTCGTAATGGACCATCAAAGAACAGCAAATCGAAAGAGTGAGTTGTAAAATTAGATGCTGTCTTTTGTGTGCCATTGTTGCACACAAGTGGGCGCTCCTTGAGAGCTTTCTAGGTAGCTCTTTTCTCTCGGATACTGTGATAGTGTTACATTAAAGACCTAACGATGCACTTAAAGAGTTAGGTGACATTACACTTAATAGCTACCTAATGAAGTGTGCTGCGGAACAGCAACATCAAAGATTATTGCCAAGCAGAAGGTGTTGCTTCAAAACCGGATAGTCATGCGTAATGCGAATGTATATATACACATATATACACAGGGTGACTCACAAAAAGTGTACCCAACTTTGAATTAATATATAGTATTTAAAAAAAATAGGATTTCCAGTAAAATGAAGAATTAGATATTTTCACTCGTATCCATTGTATCACCGTCATTGCTTAAAACTCATTGTTCATATATAAATACAATAGTAATATTAACTCAAAGTTAGGTACACTTTTTTGTGGGTTACCCTGTACACATTATAATTACCACTAGTTAGCTGTCGAAATAAGCTCAATTGCCAAGTTCCTGTCAGGCAAAAAATAAATATAAATTAATCAATAGTTTCAATACATACAGATTATTAAAAAAATACTGAAAAAACTGTATAGCTAATATGAAATATTGCAAACAGATTCTCTACAAAACGGAATATGAGGAGATAATCACCATTTCTCATAAGAGATGGAAAATACTTCTCATGAAGATGTTACTTTTAAATACACTCACAGATTTTACAAACTGTGTTTCAAATTTATTTTGTAAATTGGAAATATTACGAAAACTATACAAAACTCAATTTATACTTGTTAAAGTGATTGCGAATTAAGACTATTAAGACTGTATTCACTATATCTTTCATTATTGTTTTATTGAACTACCAGTTATGATTTCTTCGGTTTGATTAAAGTTGATGAATCGTTTATTACCATGCTCCATAATTATTAAAAGCAATACAGTTCTCACAGTAATTTAATATCTAATTTCAGTTCAATGTATCCGTTCTCTGTCATCTAAAGCTAACTGTTTGAAAGTTACTACACGTACCCTCTGGCAAAGCATCATGTTTGAAATGGTATGTTTGTTCGAACTAACTTCAATTTAGGCTCTAAGCTATTGAAGACATTGTTCATTGAGCCACTTTCCTTTATCGCAGCTTCTTACAGTCCCTTGTATTCAATTAACTTTTGACGGCAGGAATATGGCCTTTGGTTCCAAGGCAGACTTTAAACCACCATTAATTATTTTTTTATGCATGCTTCCGATGTGAAACAGTTTCAAATTGAAACATTATATCACTTATATGTATCATTATATGAATTTATTCTCGAGATAAGGTGGCCCATGCAAGGTGTAAAATTAAAATGTCACTAGACCACTTAGAATTTAATTTTTAAAATATTGTTCCTCGCAAATGATACTTTTATGAAATTAGTTTCAAGGTTACTTAGTCATTGATTGGCTATAGAAATTAATCAATTCCGCCTCCCAAACCAAGCTGTCAGGTCCTTAAACAAACATAAAGTGTGCAGTACAACAAACTATAGTTGATACAACAAACTACATTACAGTTTTTTTGTTTGAGAGCTTCATAGTTCTAGTTATTTGAAATGTAATTTAATTTTTAACAGGGACGGAGCACTATAACGGTTCAGAGCTCCGCCCCCTGTTGGCTCTTCCTCCTAGCTGACTAATAAGAGGAGAGTTATCCCTAAAAACATTATCTGTAAGAACACTATGCTCACAACACGGTATCGATAGAAACTTATGCGGTAGAGACAATATCTCAAAAAAACGAATGCGATGGTTAATGAATTCTTGATATTATAGATGGAAGGATTTAACATAACCTTTTTCACCCACCGTCTAGTTTTATTGGTTTATTGAAGCTGATTAATTATATATTTGACAGAATATAATTTGACTTCGTTCATTTTTATACTTTGCTCATGCCATCTAGGCTTAAGTTTAAAGTTTAGACCATCTTTCATTCATATACATAATGACATCACGAATAAATGACTGAGAGCCACAATTGAATCGTGGAAGGGGATAACTTGTATGTATCTTGATAATTCGCACTGGCCATCAAAATTAGGTCGATGCTCCCTGAACATTGAAAAAACTATTCAGCACGAAATAGATAATTGCAAGGGAGACTACGAGGCTGTGGCTAACAGAAAGTTACGTAAAATTGAATCTGATCGATCGGACACAGCGGAATCGCTTCAAATCAGCAGGAAAAGTGTTGAGGACCCTGGCATCGAAATTTATTTATCGTGAATTGATTGTTTCACCCTCTACCATGAAGCTTGTACTCAATGAAGACCTACTATTCTACTCGAATAATCGGCACAACTCATGGAAAAAAAATGGTTGTCTGCCCTTTTTTACGAATGTTTGGCCTCACACTCCCCTCGTGATATCCCCATGGATTATCATGCATGTGGCGCTGTCGTTGAAGATGCCAATTGCCGTACCAGTACTATACAAGAGAGCAGCAAACCGATCCAATTAGAGTTGTTTTTTATAATTAATCCAGGGAAAGTGTAAAATCAGATTGCTTCCGGTTCCGTGCTCGGATGAAGAATGGAGTTTACACAATCGAGAGTTATTTTGTTCGACAACCGTTCGATAATAGTCCAATTTCCTTAACGATTGAATTTCTTTGAAATCAATTAGAAATAAATAGACATAAACCATTTTATTGTTTTTTCCGAAAAAAATAGTCTATTCATGTCAAATCAATGCCATTAGGCTTTCGATCCTATTGTTACTAATTTTAGTCACAGCAATAAATAATTAATAGATTTAAATTACTAGGGTTTACAAAATCCACCAGAAAACTTCAATACATGTTGTGAGGTCAATTACATTTAAATTACTTTGAAGGAAATATAAATCTTTGGGAGTACCTTGATTGATTTCATAATCAATAGTGTTCCTGTTCTATATTCACAATTAATTTTTTTCATATTTTATCATTTTGATAGTATTAATCAGTCCAACTAACTAATGTTTGGTACATTTTCTGTTCATAATTACATATTTAACAAAGAAGTATAAAGAAAGATAAAAAGTTATATATTATAATTTTGGATGTCTGAATTTTGCCTATCCTCCAATTCGAATAGTTTCATTCTAAAAATAATCACAATAGTTTATAGCGTTCTGTGTGGTCTCCGATTTGACAATAAGGACCATAAAATCTACCTTTCGGAATTTCATTACCTTTGATAGCTATTCCAAAAGAACAAATCCAGGAATGTAAATTGCTACCTCTACAACAGGAATCTCACCTTCTACTTCCATGTAGATTTAGAAAAGATTGTTATTTGAGCTGCCCATGTTATTATCTGGATTTAATTTTCCATATGGAAAGAGTTTTGTTAAGAATTGATTGTATGATTATTTCTTATTTAATGAAATTGAGTTACAATAAATAAATGGAATTTATCTCCAGAAAATCGTGTAGCTGTTGCATATTTTAATCGGTAAAATCGTTCATTTAGTTAATTAATTAACAAACATTTTGTTAAATATGATTTGGAAGGCGAATAGGTACAAATAGGTACACACGGAAATCAATAACGTCCATTTTACTAACAATAGTTGAATTAATAATATATACTATATACAAAAAATATTATTTTTATGAACGTACATAGAGCACATCATCATCATCACGTGTTTACTGTTCAGTACTTAGAATGTGTTCTTATTTAATTACATTTACTCTATACTCATCAGAAGTCAAATGAATTGAATGTATATGATATACCCATTCAATTCAATGAAAATAATAATCTAGGTAAATTCACAAAAGAGGATATAAATTCTGTTTATAACACCAAAATATTAGTTTTTATTTAAAAAAAAATATCTGATCTAAAAGTGCAGAAATGAATCCTATTTTATGAATCAAAAAGGATATCTTATTTATAGCTTCTTACAACAATATAATGTATATTTTCATCAAGAAAATTTGAGAAGTATTATTCAAAAATTTGAAATTTGAAATAAAAATTGTACCTATACCTAAATGAATTTTGGAATAAAGTTTGGAAATTTGGAAAAAGTAAACATAATTAAAATTAATTATGTAACCTAAATACCATAAATAAATATTTTGAATAATGCATAGAAAATTGCTTTCAGCTTTTTAGAAGTTATAATTTTCAGATGAAGAAGTAAGTAACATTTTACTTTCATGAACTTTTAAAAGTTCATAAAGCATTAATCCTGACTCCCATTATCGCGGATATGGATTACTATTTTGAACATCAACATAGAAATTTTAATATTATATTATTTTTCATAATTGATTATTTTTTTCAAATATTAGCAAAATGAAGTTTTTATTAACATTAACATTAACATTAATAGTCATCACAGATACATTAGTTTGATCTATTTTTCTTTATATATAACTTGTAAAATTTAGTCAAAAACAATTATTTCTCTTTGTTATCATTAAGTTTTTAATATATTTTTAATAGTGATAATTATAGTATTCTTATAGATTGTTTGTTATTACGTTACTTTCTGGTAACATATTTTAGAATTAAAGTTATAATTTCATTGGTAAATTCTCAGTTAACGTCCCTAATTATTTATTTATTTAATCGTTTTAGAGACGTGAACTATAGGAACTTTCCATTTTTTATGTATACATAATAATAAAATGTAATCATAAAACAATTAGTAAAGTGCTTTCATTTATAAAATATGTAAAACATACAATATATACTTTAAATAGTAAAGAAAACCATGAAATGTTCCAAATAAAGCCTAGTTTACATTAATGGTCATACCGTCATTGTAAAGATAACAATGAAAATATAACAATAATGAAATTCAGGCGGACTAAAAAGCGCCCGTAGTGTATATTTCTCTGCCAAATGAGCTAGTCGAATCATTGTTCAATATCGAAAAGCAATATTTTCTATTGTCTTTTTTGCGGTCCATAGCCTAGATTACGCTGGACTTACTTCACTGAACAGCGATATGTTTGGGTAGCACCAACTACGAGCAGATACTACGGCATGCAGCAAAGAAATTATCTACCAAAGATAAAATAACGACTGATGTTATACATGAAAACTATATTGAAAAAAAAAAAAAAAAAAAAAAAAAAATCAAATATCATTGAAAAAAAAAAAAAATCAAATAAAATTTTTCAAAAAAATAAAATAAAATAAACTGCAAAAAAATAAATTCCAAAAAATTAAATTTCAAAGAATAAATTTCAAAAAAAAATATATTGCAGAAAAAAAATTGAATTAATAGATTTCCAAGGTATATGTTTTCTTTGTAAATTACAAGGAAGAAAGTTGTTAATCAATGAGTGAATTAATATATATTATGATGGTATATTATATTACATTATATTGCCAAGTAAATGATATCTGCTTATTAAATGTGTATTATAATAATGATGAATGACGATCATATGGGATTTTCCATCAAGTAATTCTTCATAAAATAAAAGCAACTGGTAATAGACTAGTGACCCAAATAAAGAAATACAGTATAACTCTTCTATATAGTGCATGCAGAGTCCTGAGTAAGAAAATGCTCCAAATAGTGAACAAATTTATTTTAGTCTGTCATGAAAAGCATTAGGGTTAGAAAACTAATGGCCATTTTATGATGGTCTTAAGAAAATTTGTTCACTCTTCGTGGGAATCAGTTATTTTCCTCATTCATCATATAGGAGTTCACTATAGAGGAGAACAACTATCTTACTCAATATCACTTAGAATACTATACTAAAATATTTTCATAATTTTGATCTTTAGTCAATTTAAGATAACCTCTCGCATATTTTATATATAATAATCATCAGAAATGAAAGCACTTCCATCACGTTCCAGTTTGTAGCACATGACCATTCTGGTGATATAATTTATTTGGCAATTAACTTCCAGCTGCCCAAAATGCCATTTCTATCTATTGCATTTACACTGCATTTTGGCAGGGTTCAGACAGTAAAAGGTTAATTAATTCATTGCCTGATAACAATCAAATCAACAGAGAAGATGGAAATTGTGACTCTTACTTAGAATTCGATTGTGCGGCCATCAGAAATGTTTTGATTGGAAAACTCTAATTAGGTGCCTCTTTGAAGTAAGTATTTTTTACTTAGTGTTGAAATAGCACAATTTATTAGATAGAGTGATTACATAGTGTACATATAAATACTGATAAGAAATATGAGAGCAAGTAAAGATAACGGACCGCAGTCCGTTATTTTAACTAGGTTTAATTCTGGTCCGTTATGTTTACTAGCTTCATTTCTGGTCCGTTAACTTTACTTGGTTAAATCATTAAATATATGACCAATAATTGGAATAAGAATATAATTTTGGAATCATAGATACCACATTAAAGGATTTGAGCATAAGTTTTTCCATCTCTTTTTATACTTGTTCTTCACAACTTCAAAACGGATCATGTTTTTAATCAATTCCTTCAATTAATAAAATATGCAAAATTAATTGATAATCATTAATATTATCATTTAAAAGGTTCTATATTTGAAGAATACTAAAGCAAATATTTTTTAAAACTAAAAAAAAAGTTTCCTGGTCCGTTAACTTTACTAGCTAAATTTCTGGTCCGTTATCTTTACTAGCCTAATTTCCGGTCCGTTATCTTTACCAGCTTAATTTCTGGTAAGTTATTTTACCAGCTTAATTTCTGGTACGTTATCTTTACTTGCTCCAAAATATGTATACTAAAATATATGTATATACTATATACTGTCTAAAATGGTGACCAATATATTCCACCCTATGTATATTCCGCCCCGGTATATTCCACCCCGATTAATTCCAACCCACTTTACGGGTTAGGTTTGGTTAATCATTTATTAATATTTTGTATAATACTAAGTAACTTGCATTTTCTTCATACCAAATTTAACTTTTTGTTGGTCAATCACAAGCTGTTTTCACTACACATGTGACAGAACAGCAGAAAGAATGGTTGTGTGAACGCACTTTATCTGTTTAATCTATCCTGAAGCTATCTGTGGTGAATAGAAGAGAAAGGGGTTGTGGTCCCTTAATTGGGTTCTAATCTGTCGTAATTAGAATTATATTTTTTCTTTGTCTATTATTCTTTAACGCTACTTGCAGTTTTAAAGGATAGTGCTAGGATTATGCTCATCAACTACGAGGTATTAGATATTGTGTTGAGTAGGCCCATAGGCTTCATTTGTCACTGATAGGTGGTAGGTGACTTGGATCATGGATTCTGGCTTGCATTTAATTTTCTTTTGTCGTCAGCTATATGGTCTCTGGTTTTGAAACTGACGTTAGACCCCTAATTATAATAATGATTTTCAATTGCGAGGTCTTAGATTTTCTTTTTGGTATAAGCTCGTTGTCTTCATTTACTATCACCTCTTCACTTTCCTTTTCCATCCGTAAGTCCTGCAACAACTGGTTGTTGTCTTTTGTAGTCACATTCTTTGGTAAGTGATTGCATTCATTGAGTAGCTATTCTGCATACATGCGCTTTGTCAACGACAGATGATAGGTGATTTTGATCATAAAGTCAATTTCCTTTCTTATGAAATAGCCTTTAGCTCTGAAGTAGAGGTCTAACCCCCTACTAAAGTAAAATAATTTTCACTGGGATGGAATTAACCTTGGTGGAATATACCTAGGATGGAATTTACCGGGATGGAATATACATTGGGTGGAATATACATTGGGTGGAATATACCGGGGTGGGATATACCGGGGTGGAATATACCATGGTGGGATATACCAGTATGGAACATATTGGGGTGGAATTCACCGATGTAGAATATACCATGGTGGAATATAAACCGATAAACAAAAAATGAGAGGAAGTAGAGATAACGGTCCAGGGTCCGTTATCTCTACTTGGTTAAATTATGGTACGTTATCATTACTTGGTTAAATTATGGTCCGTTATCTTTACTTGGTTAAATTCTGGTCCGTTATCTCTACTTGGTTAAATTAATAATATTTAACCAATAATTGGAAAAAGAATATAGTTTTGGAATCATAGATACCACATTAAAGGATTTAAGCAGAAGTTTATTTTCATCTCGTTCTTCACAACTTCAAAATGGATCACGTTTTTTCATCAATTCTTTCAATTAATTGAATATGCAAAACTAATGAATAACCATTAATATTATCATTTATTAGGTGTGTATATTTATAAATTACTAAAACAAATATTTATTTAAACTAAAATAAAGTTTTCTGGTCCGTTATCTTTACCAGCTTCATTTCTGGTCCGTTAACTTTACTTGCTCCAAAATATGCAAATGGAATTTTTAAGCTTTCTATTATTGCAGAAATAAAAATGAAATGAAAATATTCATCATGTAAACTTGATATTTTATTAGTCAGTGGTTGAATATCGAAAGGAAGCAAAAAAAGATGTATTATACTCATATTATGGAACTAGAATTCTATAATAAAGAGTGCCAAATGAGTTTAAAGAATTCATGATACCATCACCGAAATATCTTCTTCTTATGATAATTTAATTCAAACTTGACAGATAATTTAAATATTCTTCAGTTCCAGTAATATGAAGATTACTCCAGGGTATTGCGTCTGTCTGATCTGCTGAACCTTTGTGACGTGTACTGCAAGACAGGAGAGATCGGGGCTAACTTACTGGATATCAAAAACAGAGAACAAATAGAGAAAATGCCCTATCTAACATATCGAGGATTTTCTTTTATTCATGTTGGTTATAACTTATAGAGTCTATCTACAACTTGATCATTTTACTCCCCAATAGTTTCACTTACTCGAACTACAATTTCTTTGCGAGTTAAGGGACATCTAAAACCTAAAAATTTTACTCACAAATGTTAGTTTGAGTCTTTAACCTATTTCTCCATCACCCAAAATTATATTGTACTAGGATGTTGTAAATTGAAAGAAAAAATTCTAGACTCATTATCATCGAATATATTAATTAATTTATTGCCTTTTTTTTCGTGTATACTTATAAAAGGACTTGAAAACCATATCTTAATAAATAGTCGCTACACTATTTACTAATTTAACTTAATTCTTTCATGACATACTTTTACTAGGAAAAACGTGCTTAAGAGGACTAGATATATTGTAATTACTATAAAAAGGTATTCATCTAATGTAATAACGATCTACATCATCTTCATGTATCGTAAAAAGACACACAATAAAAAAATAATTCTGAGTATAGCAGAATATTAATATTTATTAAAAATCTCTCAACCTACTTCAAGTGGATGACTATAACTGGTTCATGTTATTATTTCTAATGTTATTTGAGTGGATGAATTGAAGTAGTTGATTTTTTGATGTTATTTGAGTGGATGAATTCAAGTAGTTGATTTTCTGATGTTATTTGACAGGTGGAGAGTGCTGCTGATGTGCCTGGCTTGGGGGGACATGTCTGTCAAAATGTCTCTGAGAACATTTCCTACTGTTCTTGAAACCTGATATTAAATTTAAAATGAAAAGTAGAGTACAGTGACACTTCTGAGTTATAAAGTATTGGTTCCATCATAAGTCAAAGCAACTTCATATCTCGGGTGCACTAGATAGTTTTCTATGATCTTTGAGGGATAACTAAGACAAAATTCTTGCCGTATTAAGTTTTCTATGGTATAAGCATGGCAAGTACTTCATAACTCAGGTTCTTCATTATTTATAAAATAACTTTATAAAAAAAATATACAAATGAATATGAATATATGAAGGTGAACTCTTTCTATGGTACTCGACATTATTGACTTAAATTTAATGATTATTATTTAAATTAATTAAATGTTTGATTAGTCTAGAACTCTAATACGTAATAGAAGCATAGAAGCCACGGAAGACTTATTTTAATGTTAAATCATTTTTTATAAGCTAATGGATCAATATATATTATAAACTATATTATTCATTATAAAATGCATAATCTTTTACATCTTTCTAACATTTCTAACATTCCAAATCAACAAATTTTGATTTTAGAAAATATTTAAAAATATTGGAATCTTCTTTTTATTCAGCTAAAATAAGTCAGAATAATTTCTCAGTTGTATTTAAGTTAGGTGGAATGACACAGCAATAAATATCTGCTGTAACCGTAGCATCAGAAAACGATCTGAAACAATTGCAACTCTTGGAATATCAATGAGCAGCTAATGCTTTTCGAATTGAGGCTAACGAAAGCCGCCATCTTGCATCTGAAGAAAAAGAAAATGACCTGCATTTTACCGTGGATAAATAGTAGCTACCTAAGTCTCCTGAAATGAGGACAAATTACGCACAGTGAAGTTCGGAAAAAGTAAAGAAAAATAATAGAGGTTTAGTGAGAACTCAAAATGTAGTAAATGATGCATTAAAACTCCTGAGTTATGAAGTTCTGCGCTATGAAGAACTAAAGTAATGAAGGACCTGAGTTATGAAATGCACCTGAGTTATGAAGTATTTTCTATGTTTAAATTATAGAAAACGATATACGTCATGAATTTCGTGCCATTAATCGTTTAAAGAGCATAATTTTCTCCATGAATTTAATCATAGAAAACTATTATATAGTGTCCTTCAGATATGAAGTGGCTCTGAGTTATGATGAAACCAATACTTCATAACTCAGGAGTTTCACTTCATTTATTTTGTATAAAGAACACATTTCTTTTAATTGGAACCTTGTGATTTTAATCAGACGTGACTGATGTGACTATATATATAGTTCATTCCATGAATAAAACGTACTATGAATTACAAAAATATATATTTATTTGATTTAAAATTAATTAGTTATCCCTGTTAAAAAATGATATGTAACATTCACAAATCTTCAGTGAAAGTAATTCCTTCAGATTGACTTTATTTAAATGTTTGTATTCAGACTAATAATGATAACTAACATGAAATGCTTATAATTTTACAAATGGTCGTCTGTTTATTACAATTCTTTTGTGAGAATAATTCTCGGATGAAAATCTAACGATTAATAATAAGAGTTTGGATGGGAAATAACTTCATAAGCTGCAAGAAGAAACATTATTTCCGCCTAAAATGATATAAATAGAGAACAAACTCGGCAGAGCGTAATTATATTTTATATTGCAACACAATTGTAAACTGAAAAGGAATGCAGATCTGTAATCCGTTTTTATTGAATGAAGAAAGTGGTGCGATATGTACTTTGGATGTAATTTTTGAATTGGCTTATGTACAATATCTCATTAGAACAGTATTTCAACAAAATAAACTCACAAAATATATAATCTTCAGAGTTATGATAAGTGCTTTCATTGAAAAATCGGTTATTTAATTGAAAAAAAAATCAAAGGGTGTCATTTGCAAGAACAACGTCATAAACACGAAAGATTTATTTTCGAGTAATCCCTATATAAATTCTAAATAACTGATTATTTTGATAAAAGTTTCATAATAATTGTAGCTCAAAAATTGACCGCCAGTGACACTGAATGTCCAAACGATATACCATTAAATGTTCGTTAATTACATATACCAAAATGCCTCTCCTGAAAAATTAGCCTTTTTAAAGTAACAGACCGTTTTGTGGCAGATAAGCAATATTTCTTTGGACCTGATGATGAGAATATCATACAATATTGATTCACGGTTCATCCACATATTGCTTACACGTGTATAGTGGGTGGATTAGGAACGACACTATCTAGTTTGTGTTCTGCTCACCCACGGGACATCTGATTGGACCATTGGGAAGATGCAAGTGTCTGAATGGAGACCTAACAAGTCTATGGAGAGTTAGAAGAGACAGTCCTGCGACACAGGACTAGATAATGCAGGGATTTAGCACAAGAGACTGTAGAGAATTGATATGACATATCCACACACCTAAACACTAAATCAAATGTCAGAGAGTGTTTATATGAATATATATTGTTGTGATGCTCCAATTACCATTAGTTTATTTCCTTTCTTAAATTCATACAAGTTGTGTAGTATAAGCAAATGAATTTTCACTTCAATAGTTTAAATTAACTCATTCAACTTTCGATTTTTCACTTCGAATAACATTTGATAACAAATGCATATAAGCTCACTAATGATGGATTGTAATTAATCCGAAAAGTTTGATATTACCGAGAAATTTATAATTTTTTTTTCAATATTCATCCTCGTTATTACTTCACTAGACTAAGGCACAAATTAGGAACAATCCAAATTAATATCAATATTTCAGTTGACAAACAATATCACTCGGTAAAACTTTTACGTATTCATGTAACATTCGGTAGCGCGCTACAAACACAAGCTGAAAGTTAGTTCAAGTGATTCTCTATATTCCATTTGTGGTAGGTACATTCGCGAGATGCTCTCAAAACTTTGGAACACACAGTGGCAGATGACAAGAAGTAGTTAGTGGAACAGTTGTGGAGACAATCGCCAACTTCTCTCCAGTGTTAGCTTTTGCAACTTCTGTTGGAGCTTCAATTGGGAGAGTGAGGTAGCTAGCTCTCTCTCTCTCTTCTGTATAACTCTTGATATTTTCGAGTGGTGACGACGATTGACATATTTGAAAATGGAGTCATCGGGGATTGTGAATAGAAATACTGTGAAGGCAAGAAGGATTTTTTCAAGGGATATTCCCTTATTATCCCAGGAATGAATCCTTCTTGCTGGGTATAGATATTTGAGATATTCGAAAAAGAATCATATAAAACAATCTTAATAACTCTCATTTAAAAACATTTGAGAGTGATTTTTCAATCATATAGGAGTGAATTGGGGATTACAATTTAAGGATAAGGTAAATTTATTGAAGCTATATATATTTAATGAGAGTATTACTATATATTTCTAATCTCTACCTCGTATTTATCATACAACTTCAACTGATTATTTAACCCCTTACTCGCTGAATAGGCTCATATGTCCCACTAGTAACATTGATATTCTATTGGGATACATTGTCCCAATAGTCTGTGATGTACACGATTGGTGGGACATGTTGTCCCATCAAAATTTTGAAATTAACACTATATCAGTCAGTAGATTAAAATTATTTTTTTATTTGAAAATTAAAAAAATAATGAAAGGGAAGAAAATTGCATAATGCAGGAAAAAGATTATTATTGGGTTAACAACCAATAACTGATAAGTTCAATCTAGCTACCCTAAAAAATAAAAAATAACATTTTAAATATATGTATAACATACCTTAATGTTGCTCAAATAATGTACATCAATGGGTCTCAACTGTGATTTCTCATACACTTCCCACTGAAGATTTACTTTAACGATAAATAGTTCTATTCTCTAATGAAACCAATCTTAACATAGGAATCCCTATATATACTGTAGATATCTCTCAGACCCAATCTAGACACAGCTTATTCGTCAGCTTACAGTTCCCAAGCAGATGCGCTTATAGTCAGGGCTCGAAATTAGAAGCTGTTGAAGCAAGATTAAGCTCTTACTAAACATAGTTACAATGAGTTTGACTTGAGTTACTGAACAGCGATCAGGAATGCAATCCAACAACATATGTACTTACGTTTCAGAGGCTTCATTGTGATTGAGTGAGAGTTAAAATCATTGTGAATTGTCTTTTTGAAGATCAATTTAAAACAATTTGAAACTTTTCATTGCTGTATGATTATAAAATTATGATCTTGTCTTATCTTACTTGTTGTATATTCGAATGGTTTAGATAGCAGTGATGCATAACTCAACAATAACAACATCATTCGAAAGATTATTATGTGGAATATTTCATATTTGATTGTAATACAAGGTACTGTTCAAAGATTTAATAAACACATTTTGCAGGTAAAGTAATCTTCAGAAATAACATCAAATGCTCTTGTGAAGTCAAAGGCTGCTAATAGGACATGTTGAATTGTAAGGTAGTGTGGCTCAAACGTTAGTGCTACCTTTCAGCTCTCTGTTTGGTCTTCTTGCGATACTTTATTCTGAAGCTAAATTCAAGACAACCATCATTATCTCTGGGTGAATTGTAGTTCAAAGGCTGTAACAATGTTTGCGAATCGTAAAGCTTCAAAGTGTTTAAAGTAATGAGAATCCTCATTAGCCACTGAACTCTGCTAACTAAATGTTGCTTACAATTTTAAAATTAAATACTAGCAGTGTTAATAAACTTATTTATTCACAAGGTGTCCTAAAATTGAATTAAATAATTAAATATATGATTTTAATGATATCTCATCATTAACTTTTTACATTGTATATATGTTACATTGTATAAATAACTTCTTAAATACATATTGGCTAAAAAGTTATTATGATTTTAATTCAGGATATATAAATCGATACAACAGTACAATCATTTTCTGTTAATTAAATTAATCCATTTCACGATTGCACCGCAATCAAATGAATAATTTATTATTAATTGTGCCTGCCCCTAGATTCATTAGACAGTGCACAGTTTCCAATGTAGTTAATAGGGCTATATGTAAGACAGACGTTTATTCTCCAAATATCTCGTTTCCAGCCATTTGGTCGTCAATCTCCCAAGGGCAGACAATTTAGATCGCAGTGAGGGGTCTTTGAGCCCCAATCAGCATTCATTGAGCTGCAGTCTGTCTTCATTGATGGGGTTAAGTGGAGGAGATGGGGTTAAGTGGAGGAGATGGGGTGAAGTGGAGGAGATGGGGTGAAGTGGAGGAGATGGGGTGAAGTGGAGGAGATGTGGTGAAGTGGAGGAGATGGGGTTAAGTGGAGGAGATGGGGTGAAGTGGAGGAGATGGGGTTAAGTGGAGGAGATGGGGTGAAGTGGAGGAGATGGGGTGAAGTGGGGAGATGGGGTGAAGTGGAGGAGATGGGGTGAAGTGGAAGAGATGGGGTGAAGTGGAGGAGATGGGGTGAAGTGGAGGAGATGGGGTGAAGTGTAGGAGATGGGGTGAAATGGAGGAGATGAGGTGAAGTGGAGGAGATAGGGTGAAGTGGAGGAGATGGGGTGAAGTGGAAGAGATGGGGTGAAGTGGAAAAGATGGGGTAATGGATACCTCATAGAAAAACATTACAACCCAAAAACTTTTTCGAATACATTATTATTGAGAGATTTTATCTCAACATTCATTGATGATTGATACATTACCTTCACGCTTACAAACAATCATTGTTAAACGACGCCAGTTTTTACATCAGCACATTCCAAGCATTTTCCGAGAATTATATTCGATTCTTTTTCATTTTTTATTCTTGCCGTTAATCCTAATTTTGACAATAGAATATATTCTTCACTTATAGTTCTAGTATTTTAATATTTTATACACATGTATACATAATACATATATTAATAATGTTATTCAATTTTTGTTTAAGAGCTCTATTAATTAAAGTATTCTCCATAATTTGGAACCTGAGGAATGTGCGACGAATTGGTCGTATAAATATAAGAAATCTGATTGAATGATTTAACTTTAAAACTGATTTTGATTGGGCACTTTGAGGTGCTAGATTGTAGTATACTATAAATATAAATCTATCGTTTTCCAGTTCTCTTATACAAATAAAATCAACATTCTAGATTTGTTTAAATATTTTTTTCAGTCTTAAAAAATATTTTTATCTAAACTTAAGAAATGGACCAGAATTATTGTGAAGAGAATGATCACACATTTATTGATACCATGTGTGTCTTTCTATTTTTACAATGCAAATATATTATTATGATATTGATCTAATAACTAACATTACATTCAACTAATGTTATAAGTTATACTCAGTATAAGAAGGAAGGTAATTTCCCAACATTACATTTTTCTGCAGAATATTCCGATATAGGACTTCCGTAATCTGCTCAGATGTTTTGCGGCTTCTTGTCCTGTCAAGAGTCCCTGAACTTCTATCTACTCCGCAAAAACTTGCCTGGGACAGATTAGAAATGGCACCGTAGTCTGCCATATCAACATATATTCGGCTTCCACAAAAGGGATCTCATGGTATTTTTATAATAATAAACTCCTGACATTACTGCATTAGGAGAGCGTTGCAGTTTTTGGGTATTTGGTGGGTATCGGAAAGTTGGTAACCGCATGAGATTTCTAGAGAGAAAACAGGATTCGTGCATCGTATTTAAAACAGAAAGTAAATCGTCTTTGCTCTGACCTGTTGTAATTTGTAGTTTTGATAAAAATTTATTTATTTTATATATATCATATTGTCCGTATTTTAGATGATATTGTGTTATAAGTTCACACAATAAAATTGAAGAATCTCATATAAAAGGGATGAATTTAAGAAATGAAACACCTTGCAAATCTTTCGAGGAATCATGATTTGTAAGCTCATGAAGAACAGTTTCGTGGTAACTGGGTTCTGTAATTGTTCAATGTTCATCTCTGTGTTTATTTTATAAAGCGTGGTTTCGCTGTCCGTTGGTATCTCTCAGACTACTTCGACTTTCCTCAAGACCTGTATTTTGCTGTCGACGTTTCTCCCTCTCTTTGAAAGGAAAGAAGGAATCTTTGACTCCAGCATTTAAAAATATCACAACAGAAATGGTATCAAAGTATTTACATTGATAACAAATTTACTGTATTTCCTCAGTATTCAAACGAATAAGTTTATTAACGAGTATAATTTACATGCCCTACCCGTTGCATTATTTCAGCTCTCGTCTGTTAGTGTATCTGCATACTACTTCTGCAATACTGCCATCATGCAAATCAGCAGATATGCAAATATCTTTGTTCATTCTTTCCTTAGAGCCATCAAAAAGTTTTCGTTTGGAAACTTTTCTCGGAGTCTTACAATTGATCTTGACGATGAGAAATTCAAAGATTGGAAGGCTTCGAGATTGTAAAGTTAGAGGCTAATATAATACCTGCGTGACTTTTAAGAAATATCCAACAACAAACTGAATGATTGATTAATCTGCCATCTCAAGTTTTTGAACAGTATTCAAATATGTAGTTAGAATAGAACTCCTTTATAATGAAATCCTCTATAGTGAATGTAGAGTCCTTATAGTGAAGAAGAATAAATAATTCTTCAGTGTTGCTGCAATGAATGGTCATCAGTTTTAGAACACCATTGGCCATTTTAAAGCAGACTAAAGAAAATTACTCACAGTACTCTACGTTCATAATACAGGATTTCATTATGGAGAAGTTCAACTGTACTTTAAATCAGTAAGCTGAACAGCTATTGATGAAAATTTCTATCAAATAGTCACGTATAACACTTTGTAGGTGTATCTATTTATGGCGTTCATGGAAATTGAATCTAGATTCAAGTATGGTAAACCTTTTTTGCATATTATTGTGGTATACTGCTCTTCTAAATCAGAAGAATCTTGGAAATATTGCATAACACTATTGTTTCATTCCAAATATGTCTTAAGTTAGTCAACTAAAAAAATAGCCATCAGAAATATATTATACAGAGTGTCCACAAAAAATTTATCCACTGCTATTGGATAATACAATTACTAGGCAAGGTATAGTTCATTAATTATTACTTATAGTAGCTATTATGTATCTATTGTATCAATATTAAGCATATCATTGTATTAAAATAATGAACATGTAAATTCGATTGTAATGGTCTAGTGGGTGCATTTTTAATGCACACACTGTATATTAAGTAAAATAGCAAATTTCTAAAGTTTTGGGTTTGTTTTTTACCAACCGAAAGTAAAAATTTCCGAATTGCGAATAAGAAGAACTAAGATTGCTTGAAGTTATAATATGTATAGGTTATTTTGTTCATAAAGACTGGATTTTATCAAAAATTCGTCTCGATCTTCTACATGAAAAAAGTTTTTTGAACTTGAGAACAATAGGATCGTCCTGCAGTTTGCCAAAACACCTTCTCCTTAAACAGTACGCCAAGAATTCATGGTTTGCTTAAAGATTAGACGTAGGGAGGCTAAATTTTACCATCCACCGGAAAAAGTTCACACGAGTTCATGATCATTACTATGTGGTTGGCTCCATCCACAAGAAAAAGCAAATGAAACAAAACCAAAATAGAACAGAAGTAGTGATTCAGAAGGTGAATAGTTTCCTCGAAGAAACCCCCCGTTGCGCTCTTAGAAAAGCTTCTCAGCATATTTAACCCACCAAAACCACGTTGTAGAGGATCGTCAAACACGAACTTCGTTTCCATTTTAGTATAACCGTTGAAACCCTAATAACATAGCTCCCAAAAAATGGCTCACTAACCTATAGCCAATGGCACGGGCGCACCAGTCCTCACTAAAACTCTTATAAAATCTTGAGCAATTGACTTTCCAAAAAAAAAATTCATAAAAAACCTTCATTTGATATTTATACATCCATAGATGAACGTGGAAGAATAATTCTCCATTTAAAATAAAATTAACAAACAAAGATAAGGAACAAATATTTATTAGGTATTATTGTATGGGCTGGGCTTGTCACTCTGTATGCGGAGCTTAGTGTGCGCAAATATTCTCGCACATCTAACTAAGCCACTTAGGGATCTAATTAACTGATTATAGTGAGAAATTCACCTTTATGTACTCAAACACACTGGTGCATCTCATAACTGGAGAGATCTCTGATGAAATCCGAATATATTTGAATAAAAGCTCATAGTATGAGTATCTTACCATTTATCTCCATTGCTTTTGTCTAATCATTTTTAATTATGTGAAAATCTTGAAGAAACAGCTTCCAAATCTGTTAAAAATTAAAGTTATTACTATTTTAGTAACTAGCCTAGCATCGAAAGATAATATTTTTTTTGTATAACAGCTCATTGAACCATTGGACTTGAATTTGTATTACAATAATTAATCTGGTAGGTTTTGATGCAACAATTGGGGACTATTTTGAAATCAGGAAATTTTCATAAACCATTTAATTGTAATTATAAAAAGCAATGAATAAAAGAAACTAAAAAATGGAAGCTGATACCATGATTGTAGAGATATGAAAACATATGTCGTTCTTGTCATTTTTGCCCTTTTGAATAATATTTTCCAATGTTTGCGTAACAATAGTTAATTTTAAAATTTTAAAATAAAACTGAATCCAAAATAAATTACTATGTGTATGAATAACTATTGAACGATGATTATACATTTTTCAATATAATATTTGTGTTAATGTGACTATATCTTAGAAGATGGACATTATTGGACAGTTAAATTCGATGTGCCAAATAGGGTTATGTTGCTTCCGTCTAAAATTTTGAAAATATAGTAAACATTTTTTGAGATACTGTCTCAACCGCATACGTTTCTATCGTTAATGTGTTGCAGGAATATAATCTTTTTACTGATATTGGCTTTTACGTGAACTCTTCTCTGATTAATTGGCAAGGAGGTGGGGGCGGAGCACTATTTCAATAGTGCTCCGCCATCTGTTTGCGTTTCTTTCTTGAATATAGTCTTAGTTGAATTAAATTGCTTTTCATATAATAAGAACTATGAAATTTTCAAATAGATTTCTGTAATGTAGTCTGCTGTATCCGCTAGTTTGTTGTACAGCACACTGCATGATTTTTAAATGACCAGGCAGGTGGGTGCGGAGGACTACACGCCCCCTTTACATTTATTGGTCAACTTCCACAACCAATACAAAAGCTATCAACCTTAACACTAAAAGGGTTGAAAACATATCCTCAAAGGACAAATTTTTGAAACTATTTTCTTAGTGGAAGTAACTATATTATTTCTATACTTAGACGTGCCACACGTTAAAGTCACTATTCAAATTTCACATCTATATTGTATAAAGAATCTATTTATTCTATGCCATGATTAAATTTAGTAAATGTACTTATTTGAAACAAATATAAATCTATCCATCTATTAATATCGTATATATAAGAATATCTCTATTTTCGAAGGCATCTTTCTGAATTTGAATGGGAGTTATATTAAGAAATGCCAATAATAATGCTCTGCAGAGACGTCTCATTCGAGATAAATTCTCCCGTTAATGCATGCAGATAATGTTCGATAATGCCTTCAGGGAAATGCAAATCACAACAGCAGAATATTTAAAATATTGAGAGCAATGGAATATATTGCAATGGCAGGTATATTTATGGTAAAAGATGAAATTTTAGAAAAAAATTGGTTCCATCTCCTAGTTTCATATTCATGAACATTTTTATATCGTTAATTTTTGTTCCCGGGAAAACTTCAACTTTTTCTTTATTATAAGAAATATATACAATTCATAAAACAGAATTATAATTCACAAGCTATAATGAAGTAAGAGCAACACATTCATTTTACTAGGGGACGGTTTATGGAAAAATCTCATAATTGTATCATTTTTTATTTATTTTTAAATAGGTACCTAATAACCTTATAAATGATGGTACAAAAATCAGAACTCTAGAGTGTGCCTGTGTGACGCTATGGCCCTGGGGAGAGGGGGAAGGGGTGGGTATAGCGCTCTGTTAGTACGAATAACTCGTTTTCTATTGGTCTAATTAAAAAAAAGGCAAGAACAAAATGATAAGGAATTCAATTTTATTTAAGGGTACGAAGTTTTAGAACCGTAACTTCATTAATATTTTTTTTTCTTCAAAAACATGGTCAGTCCCCCAATAACTTTGAATGCCATTTTGAGGCACTTCAAATAGCTACAAATTTTGGTATTCAAACACCTACTCCATTTTTTTTGGTTGAAGCTATGGAACTGCGTTTTTTTTGCATTTCATTCTTCGGGAAATTCTAAAAACATTGAGAGTCGATTTTTGAATTTCGAAAAAAAAAATTCGAAATATAAAATTTTGAAAGATATTTGGAAATAGTAAATAAGCCTGAAGGATCTTATTTATCGTAATGTTTAATGCCAGTATTGGGGGTAATAAAAGTTATATTAATTGAGAACTGTAATCTACAAGTTTTTCTCCAGTAGAGTGAGCGATCAAACGCGTGCGTAAGCTCGGCTGTGCTGAATTACCGGTTTCTGAAATAGAAGGTAACTATTACCGTAATGAAAACACTAGCCGAACACACAAAATAGGGTTATAGTTTATAAGAAAGGAATAATAGTAATGAACGTTTAAGTAATTTAACATTACAAGGAATTAACATTACAAGGAATTAACGTTACAAAGAATTAACGTTACAAGGAATTAACATTACAAGGAATTAACATTACAAGGAATTAACATTACAAGGAATTAACATTACAAGGAATTAACATTACAAGGAATTAACATTACAAGGAATTAACATTACAAGGAATTAACATTACAAGGAATTAACGTTACAAGGAATTAACATTACAAGGAATTAACATTACAAGGAATTAACGTTACAAGGAATTAACGTTACAAGGAATTAACGTTACAAGGAATTAACGTTACAAGGAATTAACGTTATAAGGAATTAACGTTATAAGGAATTAACGTTATAAGGAATTAACGTTATAAGGAATTAACGTTATAAGGAATTAAAGTTATAAGGAATTAAAGTTATGAGGAATTAAAGTTATGAGGAATTAAAGTTATAAGGAATTAACGTTATAAGGAATTAACGTTATAAGGAATTAAAGTTATAAGGAATTAAAGTTATAAGGAATTAAAGTTATAAGGATTAAAGTTATAAGGAATTAAAGTTATAAGGAATTAACGTTATAAGGAATTAACGTTATAAGGAATTAACGTTATAAGGAATTAACGTTATAAGGAATTAAAGTTATAAGGAATTACAGTTATAAGGAATTAAAGTTATAAGGAATTGAAGTTATAAGTTACGGATGTTATAAGTAATGAATAATTGGTTCCTGGCGTGATAAAGATTAATGGATGGAGATAAGAAGTAATCTAGATTCATTAAACTTTACAGTTCAATTTTCTATCTGTTCGACCATATCAATACGGCAGTAAGAAACTTACGATAAACAGATAGGAAACATGTCGCCCAGAAATCATCGCCCCTGTGCCCGCAGTCTCGCCTCCCAGACTCCCTTAGCTTAGCCAGTCATCTCAGGGGAGTTGATGAGGAGGTACAAGGGACTTCAGCGGAGAATCGAAGTCCGCCACTTCAAGAGAGCGTCCACAGCTCACTTCAAAAAACGATCCCCTATTTATCTGAATATAATGGCGTAATAAGTACTAGCTTTTTTAAAGAAACTTGTGAAACATTTCTATGCATAAATTATAGACAGGTGATGCTATCTTTACCTGTCCATAAAGCGGACTGCTCGCCAAATCTTCTCATCAGCTGACGGCAACTGCGGAAAACTAGGGCACAAGCAGTAGGTGATTTGGGAAGATCCAGGCGTGTTATTTCTACTGCACAATATTGTATGATCGAAACTGATATTAATTAAAAACACGCCAGGAACTTCGCAAATCCAATATATACAAAAATACTATGTATTAGACAAATTTCGATTTTTTTTTTTTTTTTTATGAAAAAGAAATTAATGATTTTATCGAAAACTAATACGAAATTTTAAAATCGGCTTCAAACATTTTGTAGAAAATTGAATTGCGATTCGAATGCAAAAAACCCCAAAGCCATAGCTTCAAAATTGTCATACATAAGTTCATAAACATAACTTCATTCATAAACTTTTTTCCGAAATCCATGTACTTTCCCCTTAAGATTTGTGGTGTGTCCGCAATGCAGCTTCCAACCAAAGATAACGTTAAAAATAGCAAGTAACTAGTTTAAATGCACTCGGTAGAGCGCATACCTTCGCCGCCGCTTTGACCCGGTCTCTCTTAAAATCTGATAAACTGGTAACTGAATTATGACCAATCGTTTCATGCAATATAGTTCAATACTTTTTGAGTATTGAGTTATAAATGGCCTTGACCATTAACTGGATCACACCCAATATTCTACCAGATGGTTTCTGGACATTGACCAATCGTCCCATGAAATTTCAGGCCATTTTGTTGAATAGTTTTTGAGTTATTGAGTTATAAATGGTCTTGACTTTGATCTTTCACCTATAACCTGATTGCTAATAAAATCTAACAAAATGGGTCATGTGTACTGACCAATCGTCCCACCAAGTTTCATGCAATATGGTTCAATACTTTTTGATTCATAAATGACCATGACCCTGACCTTTGACTGGGTCGCTCCCAAAATGGACATTGACTAATCGCTTCACCATATTTCAGGCAAATTGGTTGAACACTTTTTCAGTTTAAGCGAATAACAATATGATAAATAAATAATTAAATGCAGGACAAAATATGACCTTACGCACATTTGCGAAGGTAACAAGTAGTGTTAGTGAGTCTGATACACTATATGTATAGTAATCGAACATCCTCTATAACGATTTAATAAATCTATACAGTTAAGTTGTAGATGCAGATATTTTATTCTATCCAAGCGTTTTCGTTTTATTCACAAAGCATCATTAGTCAAGTATGCTTTAATTTATGTGTCGATCATTTTTTTAGCGAGGTCGACTTTTCATGAATTTTCTTTTCGTATAGTCGAAAGTATCCGAAAAATACATCTTTGATGAATTTCCTATAATAATATTTATTCAAGAATCAACACTGCAGAATCTGTTTACTCTCCATGCTAAACTATAACATGACTATTGATAAAAACTAATGCACCTTTTCATTCTAGCAGATACAGTTAATTAATCTGCTTAGCAGTGTCCACCGGTGCCCACACCTACTCCCATCTAATCTCCTTAGCTCCGCTGATACTCTCCTGATTACTCGTAATCTCGCAAGAAAGTAAAGTCCTCAGCAGGTGATCCAATTATTACTAACGGACTAAAGATTTCGGAGCTGGGAACACCAGAAAAGATTCTCTCCATGGATAGTTTGGAAGTTTTAATCACCGTGTGTGATAATACTCTTTGAATCCTCTAGATTGTTTTACTGTGTTGAAAAGTAGATATTTGGGGCTTAACTCAAGATTTGATAATTTTGATATTACATAATCTACTTTCATTGGCACTCAATTTGATTTACTTCTTGAATTGTCGGATTTTTAAAGAGTGTAAATTTTATCTACTAATGTACTCTTATATATTGAATGATGGGTCATTGTTCAATACAAAAGTACCACTAAATCAACATTATTCTTCATTAGAGCTTATTACAGTGTTATTAAAAAAAATTTGATGAACTTATTATGATTTATGTCAACACTCATGTTGTAGTTGTAAGTCCCACTACTAGCTGTAAAGCAAATTTCTATATAGTATGCAGTATATGTATATATTTTGGTATTCTATTTGCATAGTAGAATACCTACAAAGTTTCGAATGTTATTCTGTATAGTTAGCAATCTGTATAGCTTTAGTTAGTAGAATTTATTCACAAAAGGTAAATCACACCAGAGGCATTGTTAATTGGATATCTTACATATATGTGTGACAGAAGATTCATACAATGAAACTAAAACTTGATTTGACCCTATATCACTTATATATTTATTTCGGGACTCTCATTTTATCTAAGTAATCTTTTACCCACAGGAAATGCAGATAATCATTTTCAGAAAAAGGAGCCATTACGGTTCCCATCATTTGACTCAATTTTGGGTCATCAGACTCCATTGAAAGACGAATTGGTTTGTTACATTGGGATCATTTGCTGATCTTTGGTAGACTAAGCTCTGACTCTTTCCTCCAATCTATCTTCAAACTTCCTAAAAATAGCAACTAAACTTTCACCCAAATGATTATACGGCGTGATAAAAAGGATTGGTGTGCCCATAAAGGTTATGTTTCTTCAGTTTCTAACATTATAAAAATATACTAAGCAGCTCATAAGATTCTTGAGATATTGTCTCTGCCACAGAAATTTTTATTAACACAGTGCTGTTAGCATAATGTTTTTACGGGTAATTATTTTAGGGATAACTCTTCTCTGATTGGTCAGAGAAATTGAGGAGCCAATACGGGACTGAGCACAAAAACCATTAGTGTCCCTCCCTAGTTGGTTGTTCATCATTGCTTATAATTATTAGTGGAATCAAATTACATTTCAAATAATAAAAACTGAAAATTTCAACTTACTGTAGATTTATTTGATTTAGTTTGTTGTATCTGCTAGATTGTTGTACTGCACACTTCATGATTGTTTTGTGACTTGGGGCTATCCGCAAGGAGCAATATTTTCAAACTAGTTTCTAAGTGGTAGCGAGTGGCAACATTTCAATTTCTAACCTTAGAGGTGCCACCCAAATTCACATGTGTCCATATACTCAAGAATTATATACATAATTACATATACATAATTATTAAGAGAACTGGATGTATCGGCAGAGATATTATTCATTTCAACATATTATACCTACCAAATGACCTCTTCAGTTCTAAGTAATCATGGTGCAGTTAATCTATTGTGTAGGTTCAATTATTTTTCCCTTATAATATTTAGTATTGCTTTAATTACCTGAAATTAAAAATATGTACGGCACGAGACGCGCATTTTCATTACATTTCCAAAAATTGTGCCATATCTTATCAACTTAAAAATTGTACCGTTTGTACAATAAGAATCTTTTTAACAAAATTGTCAAAAGCAGTTATGTTATCCAATAATTAATAATCGACAACTGATATGACAATATAATCATCACCACTGTTGAGTCAGTGACGCATACAAAAAGCAAAATGACTCTTTTGGAAACACGTAATGATGTCAAAAATGACTACGATAAAAAAAATTCTGAAAAGTCTTATCATAAACGAACAGCCCGATTGGATTTCTTGTACGTTACCAAAAGTGTTCAGAAAGGAAGTCATTATCGGATTCTTAACAGAGTACGTAATGAACTACCTACCCTCAGTATCGGTGTATCGGAATCTTGAGCGAAATTGTGAAATGTATTCTTATTCTAAAATCTTCAGAAATAAAGATGACATTTATATTGTAGTTATAAGTTTGGTTCGTCTATTTGAACTTGGTTGAATACTTTTCGAGTTATGCGAAAAACAAAATTAATAAATACATTCCCATGTTATTTCTACGGGGAAAATATTGCCGTGGTAAATCATAACCTTCTGCAATCTTGCAAAGGCACTACTTATTAAATTAAGTATTAAAATAAGGTTTGCAGAAGGTTATGTTATACCACGGCAATATTTTTCCCGTAGAAATGACATGGGAATGTATTTATTAATTTTGTTATTCGAATAACTCGAAAAGTATTCGACCAAGTTGCCTGAAATTTAATGCCACGAGTGATCCTATCCAGAAACCGTATGATTAAAGTTTGATATTCCCAGAGTTTTCTGACTGTAAAAATTCGTATACTATAAATAATGATTGTTATTATGCCATTAATTCATAATACAATCGATATGAGATGTACAGTAAAAAATATAGAGGCAGCGAAATGAACATTCCAAATATCCAGCTTTAGTTTAATTAGCTAAATTTATTCACGGTATAGTTACATCATTTCTTAATTTAAATCTGAGGGCACGACATGAATCAAATGTAAAGAAATCTAATTTGAAATCTAATCTAAGTTACACGCAATGCTGCGTCATATTCACGCTACACCATGCAAGTGACACATAAGCAGTACCATCGGACACTTATAGAACTCGGAGAGTTGGTGTAGGTTATAAATAGGTTTCAGAAAGCGAGTTATCTACATTCTACATGTTAGATAGGCACAAGCTAGCTTCCATTTTTCGATTACTGTAAATATTTCTCTTTTCTGTTTTTATAGGTGCGCATTTTTTCTCATTTTTTTTTTTAATAGATATTCTTAACTTTATTTTAATATTTCTGTTAATGATTGAAAGCTAAAAATAGTTGATGCCATGTTCAATAAAAAAGTCAATGTTTTGTCAAAAATATTTCGTCATTGATCTGTATTCTTAAATTTGTTGGAAAACAGTGTTAGGATATTTTCAAATTTGAAGAACTTTCCTTATTTATTTACACTCTTTAGTCGCATTTAATAATCACTTTCTCAAATTTCATTTATCCTCATATTAAGAATCTATTTACACTATAGACCCTTTAGTCACATATATTGAATTGTTTTTTCACTCTGAACGCATTTAAATTGTTAAAAAATCCTTAATGAATTACCTGTACTATTCATTAGCTGTAAATTCATGGTTATGCTATCGAGCTATCACACACACAATCTTCTCCCCAGAATCATCAGTATATCTAGAGATCCAATTAGCCTCTTGTAGGGAATACACATCGCCTGCATTCATCACCGGGCATGTTCGTCAGAATTAGATGAACGGCTGAGGATTTATTAAAAAATTGGAGGGCCACTAGTTAGCAAAGAATTGGAGAGTCGCGAGTTAGTATGCTTAGTATGAGAAATGAATTTGTAGGAAGAGGAAGAATTATATGAGAGAGTGGGGATTCATTAAAGAAGGGGAGAGTGGCAACCCAATTGAAAAAAGGAGCAGGTTTGAGGCAGTGCTTAAGCTGATCGGAGAAGTCACCACGGCAGTTATGGAGAAACGAGTGCGCAGCGTGGGAGTCAAACTGACCGCTTTGGGGGCTAATTCTACTTCGTCGTAACTGCGCAGAACTATTACCGCTGCCTCTAACCTGCTCCTGTATTCAATTGGGAAGTTGGCATGCTTTGAATGAAGAATGAATTTAAAGGAAGAGGCTAAGAATTAACAGTTAATAAAAGGTTAGATAGAATAATGCCGTTATATAAATAATAGATTTGACGTTGGTGAAGTCAATTAATACGAAGAAAATTTTCGGTACTAATCAGCTAGGGTGATGGAACTATTTCATTTTGACTGTTTATATTTATTAGTTAATATCTTTAAGTTTGTTTAGAATTCAAGATTATAGATTGCTACATTTATATTTATGTAATATATTACACTGATATACCCAATAAAATATACACATATTATATTATATTATTTTTTTAACTTTACGAAGTTTACAATTCTTAATATTACTTATAGGGTAGATTAAAAAAAACAAGAATAATTAATAGAAAATAGGTTCTAGGTCCTTTCGCCGAAAACACAATCGCTGAAACCCCCTTCGATCGCCGGAAACACTTTCGCAGCACGACACTTTCGCCATATGACACAATTTCGTCCAAAATATGACAATAATAATAATATACTGAGGCATGTTTTCATTCCTATATAATTGTGTATTGAATACTAAATTGAAAAAATTATTCCGAATTATTCTTCATGTGATGTTAACAGTAACTAACTAACTATACATTTTCCTAACTAAAAGAATAATAAATACTATAATCTTTATAGTACAGACTTTTTTACTAATCTACGCATTTGATACATTTATGAACTTCGTATATAGGATACTTCTAACACTGTTGCTGCTCTACTTTTTTGAATAACCGCAGAGAAGAGAGGTATAACTTTTCCACTCTGGTCAGAAAATGATTATCATAACATCGGTTCTCGATATTGAAAATTGATTCCTCTTCAAAAAACTAACTTCGATATGAAGAAAGATAAATATGCCAGTCATTGGATAACTGAAAAAAAATTATGATGGGGTGACCGAAGATTGAGAGGGGACTTCATGTATGATTATCCATGGCCTAGCATAACTATATAATACTGCTCAATTTTATATGAGAAAAAATAGCGATCGATGGAAGCCCAGGATTATCATTCTATTTAAAAATTGTTCTTTTTTTCAAATAAAAAATCTTTAAAAATTGAGTTATAGTAGCGTTTTAAAATTCCTTTTATCTAATTGCATTATCTAATTTTTATTTAATTATGAATATGAAATGTTAACTATTTAATTACAGTGAAAAATGAGAAAGAAAACTATTTCGATCAGTATATAAATATCTCTAATAAAGTTTGGCCACTAAGGGCCGTAATTTTTTGTTCTGATTGTTCGCTTCACAGCATCTTGGACGTTTTCCTTTTAAAGTAATCCATGTGGAAAATATGTCCCCTTCTTTTATCGGATACTATAAACTCTGATCAACTGAGAACTCTCTGTGTGTGACCGAAAACAATTATTAGTTGTTATTTATGCAACCGAATGTTCCTTCTCTGATTGAAATATATTAGAGAATTCATTCTGGATTAGACACGATTTTTGGTCAATCTTTTTATAAAAAATTAATTATAGTAAATCACAAGGGAACTATATAGCTCTTTACCCATTTGATTTTCTACTGGATTGACTTCATACTATGAAAAAATGAAACACTAATAAATGATCTGTTTAAATCTATGGAAGATATCAAAGTAGGCAGCACCGTTAGACTTGTGTGTACGTACCGAAAAATGCCCCCCATTGACAATATCTCACATTCTGTTCATTTCCGCTTGTAAGACATTGTCATTGATATTTGTGCACTTTGCACCATCTTGGAAATTGGGAAATTCACGCTCCCCGATATTCAATAGGAAATTGTCTTGTGAGCGCAAGGGGACTTCCATCTCAAATATTTACTCACCAAATATATTTTTGTACATCTTCAGATACGGAGCCCGAAATTGCTATTGGAGTAAACTAAGTATGGCTCTTACGTGATTGACAGACAGCAGCTCTCAATATTTTGGAAGGATGAAAGAGGTCAAAAGGTTTTAGAATAATTATCATAACTGTGGGAGGTACATTGTCCTCATATAAGTTTTCGATACCACTCTGTGATATCTTTTCATATATTCAGAAACTTAGATTGACGGTATAAAGCTTGAAAAGTATTTAATATTGAATACTTTAGATTTATTTTGACACCAATTTAAGATGAGAATATGGAATACCAAAGCAATATTTATTATTGATTTGTATATCAAATAATAAAACTTACCATTTAAAATATATAAATTACTGATTTAAGTTTGAGTTAAAAAAACTTACAGATTTTATTATATTATTTTATTATCACTCCAGTAATGATATGATTCCAGATTAAAGATACAAAAATATATACGAGTTCAAACCAATATATTATATATTTTTGAATTCATACATTCCAAACAGGAATCAAATCTCATTCCAAATAGTCTCTAATTTCCTTTATAACATGAAGAAAAAAATGAATTTGCATTTGCAATCTCCTTATCATTTCAACTTCCTATTGCTATCGATATGAATTTAAACTATCATTCGTTTAAATATTCATTGTATATATTTTTATATAACCATCTAAGATTAAATTATATAATATTTGAATACATCAAAAATGGGTGTTTTGCAATATTGACAGAAATTATCAGTCAAAATTTGTCTCCAGCTGAGGTGAAAAAGACACAAATATGTATAATTATCCTATTGAAAAAGAGTTGAAATAATTCTACTTTGGGTCTTATAGGTTTATAATTACGAACCATTGTTAACACAGTGCTGGATAAAATCCATGCTCTTCCTACAGCATAGTTGCAATCACTTCTTCAGTACTGTATGTATTTCAATTAAGCTGTGTTAGGTAGATTAAAACAGTAACAAATTGTTAGTCATGCATTATATCAAACAATGCAAAATAATCAATAGTAAAGAGAGGTTGTTTAATATAGGAACATTTGTTAAAGTGTGACATTTTTCTTGCAACCAACCAACAGACAAAGACACACTGTGTATTAGTATATAGGGTAATTATTTTTAGGATTAATTATATGATTAAAGTTGGATATTACGCAGTGAGTATATATAAAAACAATTACTAATTGATAAAATCTTTTGACTCAATTGATTATATGCTATATATTGCTTCTTGATATAGTGAGAGTTAGGTAAAATGCATTAGTGTTTAGCCTATTTCGCATCCTAATCCCAAGCCATATAGTTTCTTATATACTCTACATACATTTATTCCATATTAACTAAAAGATACTAATTTTATTAAAGTAACTAGATCTAATCTTGATTGAAACTTCACATTCTTCCGATGGTGAGAGCGTAATGTGTGATGTTTTGGCGCACACCTCGCATGACTCTCACACCTTCCTATGGAGGGAGATCTGACAGACACCAAATATAGTCGAATAAATGTTCATAATATGAGTATCTTACCATTAATCTCCTTTATTTTCATAGATCCGTATGGAATTATGTGATAACGTTAAATTAATGAAAAGACAGCATTCAAATCGCTTTTGAAGTCAAGTTAATAATATACATATTTCTATAAGAGCCGGTTCGCGCGAACCAGAGGCTAATTTATCAAGGTTAAGATAATTGAAGTAATGATTGATTTACTTTTTAAACTATTAAAGATATTCAATGGTATATATTATTATAATTTGGGCTCAATACTTTTTTAATAATAGAACTTGAACTTTGTGAAGTAATTATGTACCTAAATATATTTCATTCTCTTTACCTATAGCTTGGCTAATTTAAAATTTGATAGCAAGCAAGCTTAAACTAACCATAAGCCTATTTCACACATATTTTAAGAAAAACGTAGAATTAACTAAAGATCTCCAGATGAGATCCTTACTGAATTTCTAATATGCTATACTGATATAACAACTATAGGATATTCAATTCATTGAATATCCTAGTTAATATATGAAATATAATTACCTAAATTAACCATGAAAGTATAAATTAAAATATAGTTATGGCATAAATATAGTTATAAATGAAAATTATTATTGTTTAACAAATAGTAAACTATTGTTTATACAATATTTAATATATTTTAAGCGGAAGTATAGAATAAACAATGAAAATATATGTTATAGCAATCTTCGTAATCTATTCATAAGATAGAATAATTACAAGGTATTTTTTTAAATGAAATAAACTTATAATCAATAAATACTGATGAACGAGATTGTTATTCG
Source organism: Caprella mutica (assembly GCA_947561585.1). Lineage (NCBI taxonomy): Eukaryota > Metazoa > Arthropoda > Malacostraca > Amphipoda > Caprellidae > Caprella > Caprella mutica. Next base: position 167,707 of record CANNZV010001742.1, read on the forward strand.
GATCTTATGCAGATAATTCACTCGAGCTATAAACCGTATTTAAGTTAAATGAACTTACCACATCTAATTAAGGTTCTTAAATTACAATTTTATGGGGGGTGCGCATATGAAAGGTAGTTCAGCTTCACAGTCGTAATGCATCATTCCATTGAGAGAGGGATCGCTGTTACTTCTGTAGAAGGCACCGCACAGTCCTGGATTGGGAGAATTCACTCCAACTACCCAATCGGAACTGTGTTCAGGTCTGGTTTGTAACAAAATGAATTTCAATTTAGTAATTATCCGACATATTTTAATATCTCCGATTCGTATTGCACATATCAAGTGAAGGGTTTATCCTCAACTTAGATCCTTCCGATTTTTATTTAAGCATCAGATCTTCGCGAGTAAAGGATCTATTACATTACTCACAATTCTTAGATTTTTTTTTGTCCATATTGTTTCATTATTTATTACACATTGATATTGTCAGAATCTTTTGCGTTATTGTAATATTGAATCATATTAAATATTCTTTCAAAGAGCAATTAATAGAAAACTTTAGCTAACTCAATCATTTTCATATTGGTGGGAACAGATAGATTTGATTTAATCACAGATCCATTTTGTGCACTGTTGTCAAAAATATCTATTAAACATATTAATCATGTGAAAATAAAGATATTCACCGTGAAAGCCACACCCACGGAATAGATGCCTTCTCCTTGTAGAAATGCATCCAGGTCAAATCTCCATCTGTTGAACCAAATAAAAATTAACAATTCTAATTTGAAGATAGGTTATAATCAGATGCATGAATATGGACAGAGAATAGAGATTGGGACCGTGAATGGTTTAAACGATGGATTCATATCACAATATATCAGATTTCTAGATAATAACACTGCAGGAATTACACGAAAATAATTAAACAATAAATGAAGAAGGACTGAATTGATTAAAACATGGATAATTGATTATTTACGGGATTAAAAGTGAGAGAAAGACTAAAGGTAGTCTGAAGTCAAAATCAGTAGGGTCGCACGGGGAATCACTAAGCATACCATTTTTATGGGGTATCACTCTAATAATGAGTTAGCTCTAAATAAAGACCAATATTGAGAGAAAAAAGGTAGAAAATTTAGATGGGAAGAGAGGGAGATTTCGATGGAAGGAAAGGGCAATTTAGATGAGAGGAGAATGGGATTTAAATGCTAAGAGAGGGGAGTTTAGATGAGAGGAGAGGGATATTTAGACGAAAAAAATGGAGGTTTAGATAAGGGGTAGGAGGGATATTAAAATTGGGAGAGGACGGATTTAGGTTGGGCAGATAAATGCTATGTTTATACAATGCGTAGTAATACCCTTTCATGTGCGCATTGATACCCCTATGCACTCACTAAAACTTGCGCACGAAAAATTGTCAATAAGTATTTCATTTATTCAGGTATTATTTCGAAATTGGTTGAGAACCAGCCTCATTTCATGACCATTAAATCACGAGAAAAAGAGTTTTTCTAGTACATTTAGTTTTTGAGTAAATACAGAGTATGCGGGATTGTGCTCAGTGATACCCCGTATGACACTATTCAAAATGGTTTCTCCGCAGATAATTATTTTTCTTTTTTATATTGTAGCCTTGGGCAGTGTGTTATCACCTATAGTACTTTGATACGTCGCATCAGCTTAAAACAGGATATATTTCAGTTTCAGGTTTAAATTCCCATGTGAAATGTTTTAAACCAATACAGATATTTTCTCACAACTTAAACATTCATACTCATACATCAACGAAAATCAATAATTTCCAAACTATATAATCTATTTTATCAAAATATTAAATGAACTCCTCCCATTTTGACCAGAACTAATTCGATAATTAATGTGTTTAATGTATTTTCATAATGTAGCTTTGTTTTATTCAGATCTAAAAGTTTTCAGTTTTTTAATGATTTGATTGTCCTGTAAACTCCGCTAGGCTTATCTGGGAATAGGATACTATTATTATAATTGAACATATACAGGGTGACTCACAGAAAAGTGTACCCAAGTTCGAAATAATATAAATATCGCACACGTACAATCTTAAGCAATGACGGGGGTAGAATGGATACATGAAAATAAATTCATTTTTTAACTACCTGTAAATGAAATATTTATATTCATTCTTAGTTGGGTACACTTTTTTGTGAGTCACCTTGTTTAATACAATATAATACAGAAGATGACGTTAGCCCTAATGAGTTTGACTGTCGAAATCAACGGGAGAGTTTGACTATGTGTTAAAAAACACATGTCATATTTAAAAACTTACGGTGTTGTATCTTTTACAAGTTGTTACGTTAGTATACATACTAAACTAATGTGTACCAAATTTTAAGTAAAAATATTGAACATATAAGGAGAAAAAATACATCAGTATTTAAGACATTGGCAACTGAGAGACCAGATCTGTGATTGGGCGGAGTGTGACCCAATCAAAGCTCGCGCATGTATCTGTACTTGATGAAAATGTGGACAAATTTGTGTGTATTAGCTAACCAAACTGTATTTCTAGGCTGTCAAACGTCACCAAAGTACAAATAATTATTATTACGTGATTTACGGGAATTTACGACGATACGTAAATTTTTTAAAATTTTTAATATAAAAATATATTTACTAATTATGTAGGAACAAAGTCAAGAAAGGCCAGTAAATTTAAACGAACAACATAAAAGATATAAAGTAATTTGAAAAAGATCTGCCTATAAAACACACGTCAAACATATTAGGGTTAAGTAGGAGTACATTTCCATTCCTGGCGATAGTGTTTACTAGAAGGGTTTGAATCCTTATATAATGAATTTCTTCACCTAGATCACTCAGGAAAGAAGATGACCTCCAATAGGCAAATTGGGAAACGTCCCAAGACACAAGTTCAGTGAGATATTCAAGTTCACAGAATTTCTTAGCTTCACAGTAGCTCTTAGGCGCTTCTTTGTAGATCTTGAAGCAACCAAGTTCAGAGTCGTCCACGAAGTCGGTAGGACAAGTTTCCACAAACTTATTGATGCCCGCTATATGTTGAGAAAATTCTTTAGTTTAAATCACGAATTTAAAGCAAAAGAATTTATTTAAATGAATAATTGTGTGATTATAAAAGTAACATTCTAAATATAAAAACAATATTAGAAATATAGTATGAAAAAAATGAAAGGTTATTATATAATGAAATGAAACAAGTACTGAGACAAATAAAAAGTGCTTAATTTTTAATATTTCGGTAAGATACATGTTAAAAATTAATGAAACTATTTTGTTAACTATTCTTGTATTTTTGAGAAGTACCTGGAAATATTACACCGAAATTTTTTCCCATTATTATTTCACAGCAATATTATATAATTAGTGCAGGCTTGATTGGCGTCTTACTCTAAACTGTCTCTCTAAGATCAAATCTCCCTGTTTTTGATTTCAATTCTTCGATTATTCCTATTGTGACGAAAGATAGACTCAGACCATATTGCTTCATCCACCATGTTGCCTAGTAGAACGGTTATGATGCAGACGGTGTCCGGAAAACTGCTAGGCGGAAAACTTTCGAAGCGGAAACTGCCATGCGGAAAACTATCAGGCGGAAAACTGCCAGTCACTTAATGGTAATATATTCAATTTTTTTACTTTTAATAAATATTTTTCGGTTATGAACAAATTCAAAGAACGTTTTAATTCGTTAAGAGGTCAAAGGGATATCCATTGTTACAGTAATAACAGTATAGATATTGGAGAACATAATATTCAAAGGAAAATAGAATTCCAACAAAGCTACTCTATTAAACACACAGTAAACCAAACTCTATTAAACATAAGTAAGTTACAATTACCATTTTTTACTTTTATAAAAACATGTTAATTAAGTTACTTATATAGTCCCTTGTTTTTAATTTATAAATATAGATGTCAGTAATATAACCTTTGGTTCAAAAACAAACATTAAAACACGTGTACTGATTTGTGATTAATAGCTAATTAATTTTAAATTATCCAATAAATTAAGTGAATGTTAAATCAACTTATAAGTATGTTTAATATTTATTACATTTATATTTTTATTAACCATGTCAGTAACACAACATTTTCATTTTTACAATATTTATTTATATGTAACAAGTATTATTAATTACTATTCAATCCAATTCAATCGAGTGAACTTGTCAGAGGATTAGGTTCTATAGGTAGGTAATAGCAGTTTAATAATAACAGATGTTGGGTTGCAAATTCTAAATATTTCTTGAATGTCGATAGAAGTTGTTTTATTATAAGTACAAGCGAATATTAAGCTTGAAGACTTGTTCAATTATCAAATTATAAAAAAATCGACAGCGCGTTATGAACTGATAATGTAAAGATACGTTGTGTAAACAAAGAAATTGTACTCTGTCCCTAAAACAATTATTTCTTTGTTTAATTTGTATATCTACTAAATTGTCTACATTTAACTATTATTTTTGTTTTGTGTACTAAGTAAAAATAAATGTCCCATAACTCCTTAACGATGGGCGAACGACATTTTTTATAAATTAAAATGTTATTATTGACTAAAGTCGTTAAATTGCCAGTAAGTGACTAGCAATTTTCCGCCTGACAGTTTTCCGCATGGCAGTTTTCCGCTTTGGCAGTTTTCAGCCTGGCAGTTTTCTGTGCACCGATGCAGCCATAGTGGCTTACTTCTATGTACCAGTCGAACTACTTGAGGAACTAGTCTGTAAATCTACTTTAAATAGAAAACTATCAGTGGTAATCCTAATCTCTTTAAAGTTCTTCTAAAAAAAGGATATCTTAAAATGTATTAGTTTTGCAGCTGTTTTCTAACAAGGGCTTGAAGATAAAAGGTGGTTTAGGTTAAAGGAATGTAGAAAGCTTTATACATTTATTGTCAGTTGATACTTACGTTGAACAAAGAAAGAAGTTTCTTTACCTTGTGGGTTTCCTACATCATCACCTTCATTGACCAATGTAACCAGATCATTCCTACTAACATTGACTGATGTAACCTGATCATCTTTACCTACACTGACCAATGTAACCTGATCATATTTACTTACATTAACCAATGTAACCTGATCAACCGTACCTACATTTACCAATATTACCTGATCATCCTTACTTACATTGACCAATTGGCACTGGTAATCTTTACCTACACTGAGCAATGTAACCTAATCATCTTCAACTACACTGACCATGGTAACCTGATCATACTTACCTACATTGACCAAAATAACCTGATCATCTTTACCTACATTGACCAATGTAACCTGGTCATTTTTACCTACATTGGCCAATATAACCTGATCATCCTTACCTACATTGACTAATGTAACCTTATCATCTTTACCTGTATATTGGTCAATGTAACCTGATCATCTTTACCTACATTGACCAATGTAACCTGATCATCCTTACCCACACTGACCAATGTACCCTGATGATCCTTACCTACATTAACCAATATAACCTGATCATCTTTACCTATATTGGTCAATGTAACCTGATCATCTTTACCTACATTGATCAATGTAACCTGATCATCCTTACCTACATTAACCAATGTAACCTGATCATCTTTACCTAAATTGACCAATGTTGCCTGATCATCTTTATCTACACTGACCAATGAAACCTGATCATCCTTACCTACACTAACTAAGTGTCCATTTGGTAAGCATAACTTGACGTAGAATTGTGGACAGTGAATCCGAGGAGTGTATGAGTGTAGCGGTACTTGTTCATCCAGATACTCATTGTAGCATGCTGCAAAAGGAAATATACATATTTTACAGATTGATATCAAAATACCAGAGTTGTTAATATTAAAATTAATAACAAAGAAAACAAAAGTGGATTACTGAATACAGAGTATCTCTTGGATGATGAATTTCGAAATTTAAGAAATGACTATGAACGTTAAAATAGAAAACGTTAAAAAATAAGTAATTTAAATAGATGTGCCTAATAAACACACGTCAAACTTATTAGGGTTAAAGGCATAATTTAAATGACTTGTACACATTAATTAATGATTGTATGACTTGTGTCATTGAAAATTATTTAATGAAGAAAAGTTAAGAAAAAGTATTCGTTTAGAAGAATTTTTTCAAAGATTAATTCGTGAGGAACTAACTACAACGCAATGCACGGATATTTGAATGAAAGATAAGTCTGATAGCTCCACTTATCTTCGACATATGCGTCTGTATCCTAATTTTCTCTCTGGTATAATAAAAATTACAAGTAGCAAATCTATGCAATGATTCTAATATGCAAATAGTGCTGAAAAATGTTTGTTTGTATCGGTGACCGGTATATTTCTCCCCGGCATATTCCACCGAGGTTAATTTCACCCCGGTATATTCCAACCCGGTAAGTTCCACCTCACTTTACGGGTTAGGTTTGTTTAGTAATAAATATTAATCATTTATTAATAATTTTATATAATAATAGGTAAACTACATTTTCATTGTTGCAAATTAAACCTTTTGTAGATCAATCAGAAGCTGTATATTTATCACTATGCATTAGATAGAACAGCTGACAAGAAGGTTATGTGAATGCTCTTTATCAGTTGAGGTATTTTGATTTTCAATCACAAGATAATTTTCTCCACTATTGCCAACAAAAAAGCGATATTTACTTAGAGATGATGTCATACAGACTTAATTCTTGTTATTTTAATTTGTCTTGAATTTTGTATTTTGACCTCGAGTAAAAGTGGTGTAAAATAGTTTTTAACCATAGGCTTTTTTTAGACAGGGGGTATTTTACATGTTTTTTTTGTTGACCAGGAGGTTTTCTTTAGGGAGGTGAAAATTATCGCACAGGGTTTCAAAACTGGGGAGATTATTGTCCTTTTTCACAATAGGAGAGTTTGACCACGGCAATTTTGTCGTGACACAAAATTATACGATTACTGATTAAAGTATACATTGCATATATGAACAGTTAACATAATTTTTAGGAATCTTAGTTTTATTAGATATACAATATTACATAATCACTTAAAATTAATATTTACAATTAAAAATTCTTATAAAAAAATTCTAAAATTTTCAGTCGTATAGTTATTTAACAAAGTTGTTTACATTATAATAATATAATTATCAATATTTTTTATCAATACTTATAGGTATTTGAATATTTATGTCCTCTATAATTTCTTCTTCACGGCGAATATTCTTCACGGCGAATTTTCCTAACGGCGAGTTTTCCGAAGGCGAAAATTTCGACGGTGAATTTTCCTTCGGCGAAAATTCCTAGAACCATTTCTTCTTGGATACGCAATATTTAACAAATGGATACCTAAGAATAAAATCTTACATTTTTTATTTTCACCCAACTGAGCATTGCCACAGGGGTGGAATTTACCGGAGTGGAATATTCCTGAAGGAGAATATACCGGGGTAGAATATACCGGTGTGGATTATATACCGGGGTAGAATATACCGGGGTGGAATATACCAGAGTAGAATATTCCGGGTTGGAAATATCGGGGTAGAATATACCTAGAACCGCTTGTATCCTATTAGTGTGTATGTTATCTGTATTTCATTAGATACGACAACATAATTGAGCAACTCCATAAAAATTCTGAGTCACCCAGGTTTATCACTGTTACCTAAAAGAATTGTCGACTCTGAAGCGAAACGCATATTGTCTTCAATATAATTTGGACATACTAAATTATTAATTTCAAATCTTCAAAAATTTAAGAACGTTGCACTTTAAGTGTCTTTAAGCACCAAGTGCTGATTTGTGCACTCTCATTATAAATGTATCACCCTGGAATTCTGAGACGCTAATTAACAACCTTTTCAAACCCTAAAAATAAATAATTATATAAAATATATGGCCTGATTCAAATAAGGTTGATAGTAAAATTAAGACTAGTTTTGGGATGCGATAAATCTCTACGCTAATCGCTATATATATCAGAGCATTCAGAAGTCTTGTTATACTTATTCCGTTTTCGAAGCATTTCCAATCTGGATCGGGAGTAGCAGAACGAGTTAAAGTTTGTCCCTTAGGCAGCAAACACTGACCAGTGCTTTCTTGGTAGCAGAAGCCGACCATGGTTTGTTGGGGAAAAAGAATGTTCAAATAAAGAAATTCTTTGAATTCATAGAATATACGAAATATTTTAATATATTGGACACTACGAAAAGGTAATTAAAAGTTTTTTTTTATTAATTTTGTAAATTGAATACAAATCGAAAGTTGAACAGTAGAGAGTAAAGGATCTAAAATTAGATCAGTGGTTCATAAAGTATTTTTCTCGTAAACCTTTTGCTTTTCTCAGACATCCCTTCAGCATTGAAATAGATTGAAAAGCTACAATTTTATTATTATAATATATTTGGATACAATGAATGAATAGGCTATCGATACTACGACTCCAATTGCATTTAGTATATAATTTCTTTTCAACGTAAATTATATGAAATAAAAACGATTATCAAAATTACATATATTCACTTCAATAAGAAAGTTAAATTTAAATGCTGTCAAAATTACATATCCCTTATTCACATTTTAACATGTATCGTCAGTTATATTCTTAATACTCATCTGTTGTGTCATCATAGCACAGTGGACCACATGGATAGCTTGTCTGTAAGTGATGGAGGAGAAGCTAGAGTCTGTAATGTTCTTGTCCTCTTTCCAATGAAGTTTGGGTTCTGCTGTGACAACGAGGAAATAACGCAAGAACAGCAGGACAAACATCATCGTGAACATCTGGAATTTTGAATCAAATAATTATTCCAGAGATTTTTTGAGTAGGACTGGAAAACATCTATCGGCAATCACAATAAACTCATAATACTATATAGATATATAGGAATAATATTGTTTATATCAGAACATTACTGTAAGATATGATCAATTTTGTCTTAGATTATTAAACAATTCATATCAATTTTTATGGAAGAAGCATGTAATTTCGTGGGGTCTGATACAAAGTTAAAAATAGGAGCAGTGTAGTAGCCGTTTTTCCATAGTTTACGGCAGTCTCAGCATTTCTCCGCAACTAAAGGAAGATAATCTGGGCGCTCCACAGATATTGACCGTGATCTAAGTAGGCCTAGGCAGTTTACTAGTAAGATAATCTGCCTAGGTTTGAGTAGTTTTAATATTCCTAAACCCTCTGGAGAACACAGTTTGTAGCAGTAATTATTGACTAATGTCTCCAGAGTTTAAAGTAGCAAATAATTGCTCATAAATTACAATCCAATAGCTTATATGTATGGAGAAGTTAAATGCTAAAGTATCCTGCATGTTATATATCCTATATCAATTTATATCCTTTATAACCAATATTAATTGAATTGAATGACTTAATTGTTTATTAGTTAACTTTGATTAGGTCTATTCATTATATTAATAAATAAATTACTGTGAACATAAATTATTTCCATTTTTCATTATACCAGGTTATAAAGTTCAAACTTTAAAGTAATAGAAATAAAAAACCAATACGTCAGTGACAGCTCTCATCATCTAGCCATTCTAAACACTTACGTACATGTGATTGAAAAACGTACATCAAAGATAATGAACATCGTACAATGTCAAATAATTTATATTAAGTAATTTACCATATAAAAGGATACATGCTTACTATAGCAAAATGATTTTGTTACTACTATATCGTTAATTAAAAAGATAAACTGTTAAGCACAAATTGTTATTCTTACCCAAATTGATAATACCTTAGCTATCATGAATTTGTTCAAATGAAAGATATTTTCGTTGCATCGTGTCATTAAGTTTGAGTGACATGGTACATTGTGAAAATATTTTTTTATCGAAAACTGAATACATTTCTAAAACTTTCAATGTAGGCTAGGTACTTATTCCTGAAACTATTCATAAAAACTGAAGTTTTTCAATTCAACCTAATATATCATTATTATTTTACATAATAATTAATAATCATTGGAAAAGTAATAATAATTTTTGTACTGAACAGATTAATAGCTAGGTCACTATATGAATTTATAACACAGTACACATGTACTGTAATCTATAGCAAGAATGCATCGTGAATATTACATCAACGTTCTGAAGGATAAAATCGTAAATGTAACCAGTGGCGATGACTCTTATCAAAATATGAGTTTCAGTTACTACCCTATGGCTATATGATAGTTGGTTGAAATTTCGTGTTGGTGATTTTGTGTTTGTGGGTATCATTTCTAACTGAAAGTGATATGTGATTATTGAATAGTAATGTTCTATCAGTGTTGTGTTAAACTTATAAATGTAAACTCTTAGTGAGGCTGCTCCTGTTTACCGTGCTTAGGCACCTATGGTGGCGCTAGCCTCTAGGTACCTACTAGTCTACTTACATACCTACCTAGTTTTACTTACAGGTTTAATTTTACACCAAAATTAATTTGGTAACATAGGTAGGTATTTATTGATATCTACCCAAATATTCAACACCAAACAACTGTAAACTACCTACTTATATATAAATGAATAGGTAATTATATGAAAAATTCGAAAGGTATGTAGGTGCCTACGGGCTACGATTGAAGATTTTAGCTTGTTTTGAGTGACTGTGACCTTGTCAAGTTTTCACCTTAAATATTAATATTGCCTACCTAACTGTCCTATAATTTGTAACTTAGCCTCTTAGGCTACCCATAGGCCATATCATTCCTAAACTATCATAGATAGAAACTAACTACCTAACTTGGTAGCCTGGTAGGTTGGAACACCGTACACTGACCATGTTTCAAAGTATGGGCAAATTCGCCAATACATGGCGACTTTTGAGGGGTGAAATAAGTTTAAAAAGCTGTAAATAAGTAAAATAACAAGTAGTAGGTGAATCACTCATAAATTAGTCTAAAGAGTCGAGAGAAAGGTTTACATGAATCAGACATGATTCTTGAAGCCTAAGGAAGGATTTTTTCAAGTGTAAAATCTTCATTAGGATGTCAAATTTATTTTTTAAATTTTCTTAAATGTGACGACCTTCATCCATTTTATTACGAAGCAGTGAACTGATTACTTTCCTGCCACACTTTGAAACATGGGGTACACATCAAGTTTTAAACTAGGCCTACTAGTCTATACAATAATACAAATAACCAGGCTTATTGATAGGTAATTACCAGAGTAACTTCATAAGTTCTGGACATATCCACATTATCGATCATGAATGAAAAATATATAATTCACTAAGCTACCTATATAAGTTTCAGGTACCTTAATAATTATTAGGTAGGCTAGGAATATATAGGCTATGGTACTAGGACAGAATGCCAACGGACAAAATGCCTAACGGACAAAATATATCAATAAAGAAAATGGAAATTGTAAAATAATGACGTAAAAGAATGTTGCAAAGTGAACAAAAGAATTAACTCCATATTTAAATAAAAGGGCAAAATAGAAAACATTGAATTGATATCTGTAATGGATTGATTATTAGTAAATAAAGAACAGAATACATTATATTGTAATATAACTTATCATAATTGAACATAAAATAACATTTTTTTTAATTTCTGTAAAACATAAGAAAAAAAAGTATACTTCGTCCCAGTTAAATCTCATATAGAATTCTGAATTTTTTCCATCGGAACTTCTAATACTATAAAGGAAACGAATATTGGCGGCATTTTGTATAAGCAGAATAGTTAATTGCATGTGATTACTAACTTATGTAACCATTGTAATTACTTAACTTGCATTGGAATTTCAAAGGCAACTATAAACATCAATATAGATTGAAAATGATTATAGCTATCTTAAAGAATAAACAATATTAAAAAAATGGAAATTGAATAACATGATTATAGATATCCTTATAAAAATGAAAATAGAAGAAGATGATTCTATAGATATCCAATAAAAATGGCTAGAAGTAGGAAAATTATTTTTTTAGAGCGATTTGATAAATAGAGCATACACTTTAGTGATAAATCACAAACTCAGCGAAATGAAATAAGAGAGTGTTTACACTAAGCACGATGAGTTACAAATGTTCATATTCAATGTAAAAGTGATTTAATAAATTATCTCTGACACAAAACTCTTTATTTCCACTTGGTTTAACTTATTTTAAATTTTTGTCCACAACTTCAATATTTGAAATGAGTATAAATGCATTTTAGGCCTTTTGTCCGTTAGGCATTTTGTCCGTTATGTAATTTGTCCGTATGCATTTTGTCCGTAGGCATTTTGTCCGTTAGGCATTTTGTCCGTTAGGTAATTTGTCCGTATGCATTTTGTCCGTAGGCATTTTTTCTGTAGGCATTTTGTCCGTAGGCATTCTGTCCGTAGGCATTCTGTCCGTTAGGCATTTTGTCCGTTAGGTAATTTGTCCGTATGCATTTTGTCCGTATGCATTTTGTCCGTAGGCATTTTGTCTGTAGGCATTTTGTCCGTAGGAATTCTGTCCGTAGGCATTCTGTCCGTAGGCATTCTGTCCGCGCACGATAGGCTAAGGTCTACCTAGCTACTTATTAGTAATTTCTTGGCTATTTGATCGTCTGATCAACCATGTTTCCAAGTGTCCAAGTAAAATAGTATGACTGATAAACTCTCCATTTGTCTATCCAAAAGTCACTAAATTTCTCTTCAAAATGATCAATTATCATATATTCTCTCCAAAATAACATTGTAGCATAACATAAAATTATATATTTCTTGTAATTTGCAATTGAAGGGCTCAAAATAACTGTCCCAAACTTGCAATCAAAATGGCGAGTTTGGACACCCTTTTTTACCTGCCCAAGTGTCATTAGTGTGGCAGCCTGGCAGGAAAGTCTGCTTTAAGTTGCCAGTTTAGTGAGAAAATGGATCCAGCCGGACCAGCCCCAGGTTGCCACATTTAAGATACTTTGACTTCCTAGCTAGACCCTAGTCAATATTTCACACTTGAAAACATCCTTAGGTTTCATATTTGATGCATATGTGAAATGTATCTTTTGACTCTTCAGACTATTTTATGAGTGATTTACTTGTTATTGACATCTTTTTAGAATGATTTCACCCCTCAAAAGTCGCCAATACATTGGAAATTGTTCAAATATCCGATAATTTGCCCTTTTTCTATTTCAGTTTGACAGGAAAAAATAGATTTCTCACCATTTGCAATTGAAGGGCTCAAAATAACTGTCAGAAACTCGCAATTAAAATGGCAAGTTTCTTCTTTATTATCTGGTATAATCTATGGAGTCATTGACTTTATCTTCATGCTTTAATTATTTTTTCTTTTATTTGCTGACTGTAGCATTATAGCATACAAGAATGCCAGACTGTTTCATTGTAAATTCAAATAATCCATCAAATTGTAGGATAACTTTTTTTTCCCTTTGGAAGCTAATATCTGCCTAGCAAAATCTGGATTTTTAACTATTTATTCCTATGTAACCATTAATTTTCAGTCGCTAAATTGAGAAAATATCAGATTTTTTTTTCAACTTTTGAATAAGGCCTTTTTGATTAAATGCACCAAATATCATAATATGGACTGCCAGTGGTAGGTATGAATGTGGGGTCTAAGAAAATTGATCGAAAGCAATTGACCGAAAATAATTTATCGAAAGCAATTGACTGAATGGAAAATTGGTCGAATGGAAAATTGATCGAATAGAAAATTGATCGAAAGGAAAATTGGTCGAATGGAAAATTGATCGAAAGGAAAATTGCTCAAAGTAGTTCTGTGCAGCGAGAACGCAGCGAAAGTATCCCCAAAAGCGGTCAGATTGGCACCCACGCTGCGCTCCCGCTGCTTCCTGGCTGCAGTGGTGATTATCCCGATCGTCTTATCCGCAAACTCGAACCTGCGCCTATTTTCAATTGGGTATAGTAAAATTTGAAACATTACTGAATTTCAATGAATACTAAAATTTTACAGTATAATATATCTCCAATTGCTACTTACTTTTATAGGTTGGTTTAGATGAAACTATTAATTCACACTTCAGAATTTAAAATACGTGTTTCTACCAAGGAGGCCTAACTGTTATTATAAGTTATTCAGTAAATATAGACCGTGCTATACCTGGTATTATCGATTTGAAGAGATACACGCCATTTTATCAAGCTTCTTTTTTGTCCCCCGTGAATTAAATTTTCAAGGAGGGGCTCAGACAAAGTATTGAATGATTTGTCCAGACAAAAAATATTAAGGTAAAGTAACAAAGACAAATAGAAGAGCATTGAATGAGCTTTTTTTCTGACCAATGTGACATTTTAACTTGTCTCCCGAGAGAATATCTTTTTTTACGAATATATAGCATGCTAGGTATAGTTTCGGAGCAAGTAAAGATGACGGACCAGGGTCCATTAACTTTACTAAGTTAAATCCTAGTCCGTTATGTTTACTAGCTTGAATTCTGGTCCGTTTACTTTACTTGGTTAAATTAGTAAATAGTTGACCAATAATTGGGATAAGAACATAATTTTGGAATCGTAGATACCACATTAAAGGATTTTTCCATTTTTCAAAATTGATCAGGTTTTTTTATCAATTCTTTCAATTAATAAAATAGGCAAAATTAATGTATAATCATTAAAATTATCATTTATAAGGTTTATGAAATACTAGAACAAATAATTTTTTGAACTAAAAAATGTATTCTGGTCCGTTAACTTTACTAGCTTATTTCTGATCCGTTATCTTTACCAGCTTCATTTCTGGTCCGTTAACTTTACTTGGTCCGTTTCTGTTCCGTTATCTTTACTTGCTCCATAGTTTCTTGGTATCAAATTTTTTAATCATAATGTTTGAGATGTTTGTTTAATAAAATACATTTATTTCAATTACCAGCATTGATAAATAGGGTTACGCTTTGCAATGCAAAAACTTTTCACTGATGCTAAGAAATACAACAAGATGCGACTTTCTCCAGAGATGGAATTATATTAATATATAAAATATATATAAAAAAATTTCATATACATAAAATATATTCAATATTCCAAGGAAAAAAATCTATTGTTTCACCTCTCCCTGGTAAATTACTCGATTAGTATTTCCTAGAATTTAAACAGTAAGAAAATGAATCATTTTTTATGTATGAAGTTTCAAGTCTGGTTCTCTAACAATAGGTCATTTCCTGAAAAAATGAGTATTTAGATTTTATTTAGAAAAAATCAGGAATGTATAAGAGACTCCATGAACAAAGCTTACTTAATTGCATGCTATTGAATTAATATGATTTAAATGTACAATAAAAGCTGTACTTAATTTTCTTTTGTTTGCATAAAGTTATTATCTTTTCTTATAAATCGGATAATCAAACTCTTGTCATGGCAAAATAGTCTGTGAAAAATGACTTTGAATCTCAATCGTTTGAAAATTGGTCATGCAATTTAAATAAATGAATGGTATTAAAGTGAAAGGTATTATTGCTAATATATATGAATAATTTGTAGAAAATATTTCAATAGCTAATATCAGAAATCTGTAAAAGTTTACAAAATATCTTAATAGCTAATATTATTTATCTTTCCAAAATATTTCAATAACTATATCAGAATTCTGTACAAAATATTGCTTCCAAAATTTAATTTGGAATGTTGTTTATCAAAATAATTCTTTCATCTCGTTCTTTATAATCCTCTCATAATATAAAATGTAATTCTATATTTTGAGACCCTAATCTATACAGGGTGCAGAGAAAGTACCCGATCATATAAAAATGTTAATTTTATGAGTTGTGATAGATGAGAAAAAATTTATCACACACTATCTCAATAAACCCATTAAACAGTTTTACCAATTATTTTTCAATATGACCACCATTGGCGGCGATTACTCTCTCGAGTCTACCTCTGAAGCTCTTTAGTGCGGCACGGAACGTTTCTTGGGGAATTTTGGCCCATTGTTGCTCGAGGGACTTCTTCAGAGTTTCCGTACTGTCATGAGCTATAGCGCACGCTTCCTTCTCCAAGATGGACAACCACACAAAAAACCAGAGGGTTCAGCTCCGGCCATGAAGGAGGCCACAATTTCTTCCTCCAAAACGCAGGAAAGTGACGCTCACACCAATCCTGAGTTTTATTCGCTGTGTGTGAGGGTGCACCGTCCTGTTGAAAGGTAAATGTCCTCTCCTTGAAGTGCTTCTTCTTTTCGACTTGTTCTGGAGTCGAAATATCCTAGATATACGATTTTACGTTAACTTTACGGCCTTCTTTGACGAAAATGAGAGGAGATCTCCAACTCTCAGCGATGGCAGCCCATACCATCACACAGACAGGCTTTTGGCGAAGGAAAACAATCTTCACGGATGGAGGGATACTGTCAGCACTTTTTGCCAAAATTCTGTCGTTCTGGGAATTTAATTTTGTCTCCAAAGTGAACATTTTCTCATTTGAAAACAAGATCTCACCAGCCTGCGTGCCATCTTTCATTGCATTCAAAAGAATCTTTAATCTGTCCAGTCTCTTCTGTTTCTGCAAGTCCGTGAGCTGTTGCATGTTGGTCATTTTGAAGGGGGACAACTTGAGGTCTTATTTACGATGTTCGATGTTTCTCACATTTTTTTCGTCGACATTCACACTCTTAGCCATCTTTCTCATGCTTCGCTTGGGGTTCCTCCTTATCCGATTCTTAATGGCTTTGATTTTGGTTCGATTGCATGAAGTGCGAGGTCGTCCTCACCCGGGTCGATCACCTGTTGTCTCCAGTTTTTCGTAGAGTTTAACAGCATCGATAACAGTCGATTTCGGTGCCTTCAACAGCTTAGCAATCTCTGGGTTTGTATTCCCCGCGCAGTGTAGCTGAATAATAGCCCCACGTTGACTCATTTTTACAAAAGACAATGTAAATTTTTCAAAATTTAGTCCTGGAACATTAAAGTATATGATAATAGGAAGGAAATGAGATGTAAATGGATATATTTAGTAAATAAATAACATCTTTAATTTTAAAAATAAAATTCGATCGGGGACTTTCTCCGCACACTGTATATAAATTACACTTTAATAATACGTGCACTATCATCATTCCAAATGAGTTTGACGTGTGTTTTTTAGGCACATCTTTTTTAAATTACTTTATATCTTTCATGTCATTCACTTAAATTTACTGACCTTTCTTGACTTTGTTCCTACATAAATACCAAATATATTTGGCTAACCAAATACAGTTTGGTTAGCCAATACGCTCGTCCACTTCTTATTCACTCCTCTCAATCACAGTTCTGGTCTCTCAGTTGCCAATGTCTTAAATACTGATGTATTTATTTCTCCTTTTATGTTCAATATTTTTACTTGAAATTTGGTACACATTAGTTTAGTATATATGCAAACAGCTGGTAAAAAATACAGTGCCGTAGGTTTATAAAAGAGATATATGTTTTTTTAGCACATAGTCAAACTCTCCCGTTGATTTCGACAGTCAAACTCATTAGGGTTAATACCTATAATGACACTTGAAACATTTTTTTTATTCTGATGTCACTCTTTGGATTACAAAAAGTTAACTTTGGCACTTCTTTCAAATTTGCTGATATGTAAATCTCGAGAATTCTTCTGCTGCATATATTAAAACTATATTGTTGAGATTTTTCATGTCTTACAAATTGATGCTCTTGCAGAAGAGATATAAAAACAGTCAAATATTGAGGAAGGGGCTTTGAGATTTGATTTTAAGAAAAGTTGTTTTATTTTGTTTTTAATTTTCATCCAACTGATGGAAGTTTTAATTAAAATTGTCACAAACATTCCACGCATTTTTTACACTATTTCAATCAATACGGCTAATGTTTCTCTTTCTTTTGTAGCAAATCACATGTGAACTGATAGCATATATTTGTTTATAAAATAATATTTTTATAATAAATGCACTGCAATATCCGTTTTGCATCTGCATTGGGACTTTTAAGTACATAGAAAAAGATGACACCTCATTTGTTATGAATGTCATCTAGGTAGAGTATAATTAATTTTAATGGTAATTATATAATTAAAGGTAAAATAAAGGACAAAACTTCTTTAAAGTATTTTGTATTCAAATAATAATGATTAAATTAATGCCGAATAAACATAATACAATGCTTACTAATAAAATTTATATTGAATTTAGGGGACTATCAGTGAAGAAGTCTCGATATTGTATCATTTTTTTTTCTTAAATATGTACCTAACAACCACATAAATGATCTTAAAAAAAATAAGAACTCTAGAATGAGCCTGTGTGACGCTATGCCCCTGGGGAGAGGGTGGGTATAGCTCTCTGTTAGTACGAATAACTCGTTTTCTATGGGTCTAATCGAAAAAATGCTACGAAAAAAAACCATGGGGAATTCAATTTTATATGTGAGTGCGAAGTTTCAGAACCGTAGCTTCATTTTTTTTTCCTTTTCTTCAAAAAAAAACATTGATGCATCTCAAAATAGCTACATATTTTGGTATTCAAACATGGACCTCTAATACAGTGTTGAAGCTACGGGTTTGCGTTTTTTTTCATTCGATTATCGTGGTTATTCTCTACTATATGATTGAAAGCGATTTTGAATTTTTTTTTTCGAAATATAAATTTAAAAAAAAATGTTTTTTGAAATTTTAGTATTTTTTCGAGAAATCAAATTTTCCGAAAAAAAAATTGAAATTAAAAAATTGCTTTCAATTGTTTTGTAATGAATGGTATGTGGAAGCGAATGAATAAAACCACAAAGCTGTAGCTTCAACAGTGTATTAGAGGTCCATGTTCGAAATCGAATAACTTGTTTTCTATGCGTCCAATCAAAAAAATGCCACGAAGAAAAACGATAGAGAATTCAATTTTATAATTACTAACTAAGTTTCATAACCGTAGCTTTATTAATAAAAATTTTAACACAATTTACGGATGGTCTCCTTAAAAACAAAAAACAACGAGTGTATCTTCTTTTTTTCAGCGATTGATTAGGGTTTATGAAAGAATATAAAAAGTATACTAATCGAAATTTCAGATTTCATCCTACAGTTTAGTTCTGTTATACAGTATAATGGAAATATTTTTCCTCGGAGGCTGCATGAATAGTACCCTTAAATCAAAGACACAACGTTCATTAGTACATAGGGTTATTAATTATATGATTAAAGTTGGATATTACACAGTGAGTATATATACAAAAAATTACTAATTGATAAAAGCCTTTGACTCAATGGATTATATGCTATAGCTTCTTGACATATGTATATAAAGTCTGTTAATAAAATGTGTCTTCTATTGATAAATGGTTTGTCTTATCAAAATTATAATTTAATAACCCAAAATACAATTATTTTATTAGGCGGGGAAAAGTCCGGAGGGGAATAGTCCTGGTGGGGAAAAGTCCTGGCGGGAAAAAGTCCGGAGAGGAATGATCCAGCGCGAAAAAAAGTCCGGCGAGGAATAATCCGGCGGGGAAAAGTCCTACTGCCATGACAACTATAAGATATTCAATTCATTGAATATCCTAGTTAATATATGAAATAGAAATTACCTAAATTAACTGCTAAAGTAAAAATGAGTAGATAGTTATAGCATAAATATAGTTATAAATGAAAATTATTATTGTTCATCCCAAAGTAAAATTTCGTTCACACACTATTAACTATATTTTAGGTGGACAATTGATTTAAATTGATATTTTTCGAATAGAATAAACTTATAATTAATAAATACTGATGACTGAGATTGTTATTCGGATTTCCGATGTAGATAATTTTATGCATATAATTCACTCGTGTTATAAACCGTATTTAAGTTAAATGAACTTGCCACATCTACTTAAGATTCTTAAAATTACAATTTGCGTGACTTTGTGCTATACTCAATATCTGATTCGTAATATTTGACCTAGCATTATTTCAATCTTTTGGAATATTTTTCGAAAATTGCCAAGATATTAATGATTGAATTAAGCAATCAGATTGATGTTTTTTTTGTTATTATCATAGATATAGCTTAAAAATTCATTTCGCCTAACTGGGCGCTATACTCAGTACCTGATTAATAATATTCAACCTAATGTAGTTTTCATCGTTAAGAATACTCTTTGAAAATTAATTAGATTGTGTTAATGATTTTAGGCCTATCATCTGTGGGTGCACATATGAAAGGTAGTTCAGCTTCACAGTCATAAGGCATCATTCCGTTGAGAGAGGGATCGCTGTTACTTCTGTAGAAGGCTCCGCACAGTCCTGGATTGGGTGAATCCACTCCAACTATCCAATCGGAACTGTGTTCAGGTCTGGTTTGTAACAAAATGAATTTCAATTTAGTAATTATCCGACATATTTTAATTTCCCCGATTCGTATTGCGCATATCAGGTGGAGGGTTTATCCACAACTTCCGGTATTTATTTAACCATCAGATCTTCGCTAGTAAAGGATAGTTTTTTTCTTAGATCGTTTTTGTCCACATTTATCTATTGTTTCATTCTTTATTACACATTTATATAGTCAGAATCATTTACGTTATTGTAATATTGATTCATATTTAATATTTTTTTAAAGAGCAATTAATAGAAACTTTAGCTAAGTCAATCGTTTTCATATTGGTGGAAACAGATAGAAAGATCCATTTTGTGCATTATTGTGCAAAATATCTATTAAACATAATAATTATGTTGAAAGGAATATTCACCGTGAACGCCACCCCCACGGACTAGATGCCTTCTCCTTGAATAAATGCATCCAGGTCAATTCTCCATCTGTTGAACCAAAAGAAAAATTAGCGAATTCTAATTTGATGGTAGGTTATAATCAGATGCATGAATATGGACAGAGAATAGTGATTGGGGCTGTGAACGGTTTAAATGATGGATTCATATCACAATATATCAGATTTTTTGACAATAAGACTGCAGAAATTACACGAAAATATTTAAACAATGAAGCAAGAAAGACTAAATTGATTAAAACACGAAAAATTGATTATTTACGGTATTAAAAGTTAAAGAAAGATTAAAGGTATTCTGAAGTCAGAATCAGTAGGGTTGCACGAGGTATCACTAAGCATATCATTTTTATGAAGTATCACTCCTGACCTCTTATAATTTTAAAACCACTCGTTTTAGCCTAAATCTGATTGAACCATCATAAACATCATGACACACCATCATCTTATGAATATTTATAGAGCTAAGTCGCGATTTATTTGGAGCTCTCAAAACTATTTGAAAAAAGTTTGCGCTGGTGAATTTTAATTACCGCAAACTCTCCAATAACTCTAGAACCGAGATATATAAATTCATATTGTTCTGTTATGTTAATCAAAATATTAAATAAACTTCTTCCATTTCGCCCAGAACTATAAAAACACAATCGCCTGTACCAATTGTAGTTCCAAAACATTTTGAATATCTATTTTTTCTGAAAATCTGACGTACCCTTAGGCTTTGGGTATTGACTTCGATCATTAATGTGTTTCTTGTATTTTCATAATGCAGCTTTGTTACATTCAGAGCTAAAAGTTTTCAGTTTTTTTAATAATTTGATTGTCCTGTAAACTCCGTTAATCCCATCTGGGAATAGGATACTATCATTATAATTGAACATATACAGGGTGACCCACAGAAAAGTGAACCCAAGTTTGAAATAATATAAATACCGTACACGTACATTCTTAAGCAATGACGGTGGTAGAATGAATACATGAGAATTAACTCATTTTTTAACTACTTGTAAATACAATATTATTATTAATTCTAATTTGGGTACACTTTTTTGTGTAACACAAAAGATGATGTTAAGCAGTAGTATATTTCCATTTCTGGCGATAGTGTTTACTGGAAGTTTTTGAATTCTTATATAATGAACTTCTTCACCTAGATCACTCAGGAAAGAAGATGTCCTCCAATTGGCGAATGTGGAAACGTTCCAAGACACAAGTTCTGTGAGATATTCTTGTTCACAGAATCTCTTAGCTACACAGTAGCTCTTAGGCGCTTCTTTGTAGATCTTGAAGCAACCAAATTCAGAGTCGTCCACGAAGTCGTCAGGGCAAGTTTCTGGATACTTAGTGAGCCCCACTATAAGTTGAAAAAATTCTTTAATTTAAATCACGAATGTAAAGCCATCAATTTGATTTAACTGAATATTTGTGTTATTATAAAAGTAACATTCTAATCATAAAAAATAACAATATTAGAAGTATATTATGATAAAAATGAAAGAATATTAAATAGTGAAAAGAAACAAGTACTGAGACAGAGTAAAAGATCTTATCTTAAAGTAATTCGGTTAAAATCTTTATAAAACTATATTTATTGCTATTCTTGTAATTTTTGACCAGGACCTGGAAGTATCAAACCGAAATTTTTTGTCATTCATTTATTCATTAGTACAGGTTTGAGTTACGTCTAGCTCTGAACTGTCTCTTTAATATCGAATCTCCCTGTTTTTAGTTTCAATTCTTCAATTATTCCTATTGTGACGAAATATAAACTCACACCATATTGCTTCATCCACCATGTTGCCCATGAGTAGATGCAACATGGTGCAGCCATTTTGACTTACTTTTATGTACCAGTCGAACTACTTGAGGAGCTAGTCTGTAAATCTACTGAAAATAGACTTTTACCCTTTAAATAGAAATCTATCAGTGGTAATCTTATTCTCTTAAAAGTTCTTCTAAAAACAGCATGTCTTAAAATTAATTAGTTATGCAGTTGTTTTCTAACTAGGGCTTGAAGATGAAAGGTGGTTTAGGCATGGATAATATTTATTGAGAAAAATAAAATAATACAATATTTTTTATCTTTCACAAGCCCTTATATAAGGTAAACTTTTCGGGCATCCAAGAGGCTATAGGAATGTAAAAAGCCTTATACCTTTATTGTCAGTTGGTTACTTTTGTTCAACCAAGAAAGAAGTTTCCTTACCTTGTGGGTTTCCTACATCATCACCTACATTAACCAATGTAACCTGATAATTCTTACTTACATTGACCATATAACCTTATCATTCTTACATTGACCAATGAAACCTGATCATTTTTACTTACATTGACCAATGTAACCTGGTCATCCTTACTTACACTGGCCAATGTAACCCGATCATACTTACCTACATTGACCAATGTAACCTGATCATCCTTACACCTACATTGACCAATGTAACCTGATGATGTTTACCTACACTGGCCAATGTGACCTGATCATCCTTACCTACATTGACCAATGTAACCTGATCATCTTTACCTACACTGGCCAATGTGACCTGATCATCTTTACCTATATTGACCAATGTAATCTGATCATCTTTACCTACACTGGCCAATGTGACCTGATCATCTCTACCTACACTGGCCAATGTAACCTGATCATACTTACATATTTTGAGTAAGTTTCCATTTGGTAAGCAAAACTTGACGTAAATTTGTGGACAGTGAATCGAAGGAGTGTACGAGTATATCGGTACTTGTTCATTAAGATACTCATTGTAGCATGCTGCAAAAGGAAATATACATATTTTACAGATTGATATCAAAATACCAGAGTCGTTAATATAAAAATAATAACAAATGAAACAAAAGGGGATTACTGAATACAAAATATCTCTTGGATGATGGATTTTGAAATTTAAGAAAGGACCATGAGCTTCAAATAGAAACATATATGAAATATGCTCAAGTAACTATATATTTTCAGATTTCAGTTAAGTGGTGGTTAATTATTAGTAAGATTAGCATCCTCTTGGCAATAGAAACATCGAAGGGTTTAAAACCATAATTTAAATGACTTGTACATTTTAATCAATGGTTGTGTCGTTGAAAATTATTTAATGATGAAAGTTAAGAAAGAGTATTCGATTAGAAGAATTTTTCAAGATTAATTCGTGAGGAACTAACTACAACAAAATAGACGATAATTGATAGCTCCACTAATCTTCGGCATTGGGTCTGTATCCTAATTTGCTCCCTGGTATAAAAAAATTACAGGTAGCAAATCAATGCAACGATTCTAATATGCTAATAGTGCTGAAAAATGTTTATTTGTATCCTATTAGTTCGTAAATTATTTGTATTTTATTAAAAAAGACAACAAAATACCCAGGTTTATCACGGTTACCTAATATCATTGTTGAACCTGAAGCGATACACATAATTGCTTCAATATATCTTTGATATACCTACTAGATTATTAGTCTCAAATTTTTAAAAATTTAAGAAAGTGATTTGTGCTGACTTTTGTACTCTCATTTTAAGTGTATCACACTGGAATGCTGAGGCGCTAATAAACACCTTTACGAACTCTAAGAATAAATAATTATATAGCTTGATTCAAATAAGGTTGAAAGTAAAATCAAAACTAGTTTTTGAATGCGACGAATCTTTACGCTAATTGTTAAATGTTACAATTTGCAACTGTTACATCAAATTGAGTACATATCAGAGCATTCTAGAAGTCGTTTTTATACTTATTCCATTTTCGTAGCATTTCCAATCTGGATCGGGAGTAGCAGAACGAGTTAAAGTTTTTCCCTTAGGCAGCAAACACTGCCAGTGCTTTCTGGTAGCAGAAGCCAACCATGCTTTGTTGGAGAAAATGTATGGTCAAATGAAGGAATTTTTTAATTCATAGAACATTCGAAATATCTTAATATATTATACACTATAAAATGCTAAATAATAGTTTTTTTTTGTGATTTTTCGTAAATTAAAATCAATCGAAAATTGAACAGTAGAGAGTAAAGGATCTAAAATTAGATCAGTGGTTCATCAAGTATTTTTCTCGCAAACTTTTTGCTTTTCTCAGGCATCCCTTCAGCATTGAAATAGATTGAATTCTACAAATTATTATTATAATATATTTGGATACTATGAAAGAATAGGCTATCGATACTACGACTCCAATTGCATTTAAGTATATTACTTCTTTTCTACATAAATTATATGAAATAAAAACGATTAACAATATCACATATATGGACTTCAATTTGAAAGTTTAAATTTAAATGGTGCACAAATTTCTTATCCTTATTCGGTGTCTGGTATATTAATACATGACCGGAAATTCCGGCGAAAATTTAATAATTTTCATATTGCAACATTTATTTAACAATGAGTTATATTCTTAATACTCATCTGTTGTGTCATCATAGCACAGTGGACCACATGGATAGCTTGTCTGTAAGTGATGGAGGAGAAGCTAGAGTCTGTAATGTACTTGTCCTCTTTCCAATGAAGTTTGGGTTCTGCTGTGACAACGAGGAAATAACGCAAGAACAGCAGGACAAACATCATCGTGAACATCTGGAATATTGAGTCAACTAATTAAGACTTGAAAATTCGATTATCAAGAATTTTCATATAAATATATTTAATCCCTCCAGTCTTAATTATTGAAATATCTATCAACAATCACAATAAATTAGTAATAGGTCGGACGGGGTATCACTGCGCACAATCCCGCAAACTCTGTATTTACTCGAAAACTAAAGGTATTGAAGAAACTTTTTCTCGTGATGAAATGGTCATGAATGGGGATGGTTTTCAACCAGATTCGGAAAAATAGCTAAATAAATTGAATACATATTGGCAATTTTTTGTGCATAACTTTTAGTGAGTGCATCGGGGTATCACTGCGCACGTTAAGGGGTATTACTGCGCGTTGCATAAATACAGCAGTTCTCTCCCACAACTAAATACCTCCTGTCCCCATTTTAATGCCCCTCCTCTCCATCTAAATATCCCTCCCCTCCCATCTTAATTCCCCTCTCTTCCAATCTAAATACCCCACTCCTACCATTCTAATCACACTCTCTCCTCATCGAAATCTCCCTCTCTTCCAATCTATATCCTCCTCCCCCTCATCTAAACATCTGCGTCTCCCCCCCCCCCCTACATACCCTCTCCCCAATCTAATTGTACCTTGCTTTTTAAAAACATACTCAATGAATCATCAAAACAATTTAACACTTAAATATTAAGTAACTAGTTAACAATTTACATCATGTAATGTCATACGATCGTACGTTTATTGTTAATCAGTATTTAATTCTCAAACATCTTTCCCCCCCCCCCCCCTCCCCCTAAATACCCACTCTCCTATTTTAATACCCCCACATCAAGTTGCATAGCTACTACGATCGTAAGTTTATTATTAATCAAATTTACAGTTAGAAAACAGCTTATTCAATCTTTATTTATGAGCTAAAAACTAATAATTTTTATATTTATTTACATACATAATGGTTATTAATGATGCGCAGTGATACCCCTCTACCTCTAAATTATCTGAGGTATCACTGCGCATGGTTGTGGCGGGAAAACCGTTAAAACTGAGAAGTTGAAAATTTAACATAATGAACTGTTATTGTTTGTGCAAATACGTTGAAACAATATTAATCTATAAATCTTGGTTGTAGAGTTATTGGAGAGTTTGCGGGATTTAAAAATCACCAGCGCAAACTTTTTTCAAATCGTTCTGAGAGCACTACATTTATCGCAACTCAGCTCTTGAAATACTAGTGGGATAATGGTGCTTCATGATGTTTATAGGAGAAAAGAAGATACTTGAAATGATGGTGCAATCGGATTTAGGCTAAAACAAAAAGGTTATGCGCAGTGATACCCCGCCCGACCCTACTATATATATATATATATTGATTAGTAATTATTTGATAGCAGTGCGTTCTATATTCCTGAAGTAGTGTTTAGTTTGATCATTTGAGGTTCTTAGAATAACTTTGGATAACCAAAATACGAATAATTCTTCTGTTTTAGACATCTTTTATTGAAGGTAATTTTGCCGATATTTCGCCAAACACAATTGGCATCCTCAGGCATCTTTAGGTCTGCATGGATGAGAATAATTTCATTAAAATATAAAATGTTAACACAAGATAATGTTTTCCATAATTAAAATAAGTAGCAGACTTAAAGCACAAACACAGCACATCTAACATACCTATACATATTGGACCAAGTGAAAACTAAACTATATTGGTGATTAGGGTGGCTTATATAGTTTTTTTTACAGATTATTGTGGGCGGGGCTAGAAAGTTAGAAACAAAGGTACTAGTAGGTAACACAAGAAGCGGTTAGTCAGGGACTTTGAAATTACTCAGTTTGTTAAAATACAGATTTAAAGAGATTTGCTACGGAATTATTAATACTATTTTAATTGTAACCATGATGCCTAAGAAAATTACAACCAATAATATTATTATTATACTATACATATACTATGCAATGATGTGAGGTAATTGATTAGTAAAATTATCTAAATTAAAAAAAAACTAAAAATCAGAAGAATTTTTAGTGTGGGTTTCTGCTCTTTGATGATTAGGCCTCGGCTATAATTAGGTCTTCTTTCATGGGGAATTTACGTAGTATATCGGTATTTTCTACTAGTTCTTGGGTCTTCAGTCTGATGTTATGTTTTTCTTGATTATGTGATAATATGGATCCATGTTGGGTGTGGTTTCTCAGACGGTCGGTTAGGGTACACTCTGTATAGCCTACGTACGTTATGGAGGGCTGACACTATTCCATCGGGCAAGAGTACTTGTAGACTACATGAGATGTGTTCCCTTTGGTTGGTTGGTGTGGAATAATATTGTTTATATCAAAACATTACTGTAAAATATATTCAATTTTTTCCTAGATTATTGAACAATTCATATCAATTTTCAGGGAAGAAGCATGTATTTTCGTGGGGTCTGATATAGTTAAAATTCGAACATTACTGAATTTCAATGGATATTATAATTTAACAGTATAATATATCTTCAATTGCTACTTACTTTTATATATTGGTTATGATGAAACTATTGATTCTCTCTCCAGAATTTACAAAACGTGTTTCTAACGAAGAGGCCTAACTGTTAATAAGTTACTGAGAAAATGTAGACCGTACGTGCTATACCAGACATCATCGAAGAAATAAACGCCATTTTAGACTTCTTTTTGTCCTCAGTGTGTTCAATTTTCAAGGAGGGGTTCAGACAAAGTATTGAATGATTTGTCCAGACAAAAAATATTAAATTAAATTAACAAATGTAAATAGAAGAGTATTGAATGAGTTTTTTTTCTGACCAATGTGACATTTTAACCTGCCCCCCCAGAGAATTTTTTCCGAATATGTAGCATGCAATTTCTAGTTTCTTGATAGCTAAAATATAATCATAATGTTTGGGATTTGTATTTAATAAAATACATTTTTTTCATTTACCAGCTCTAATAAATAGAGTTACGCTTTGCAAACTAAAAACTTTTCACTAATGCTAAGAAATACCACAAGATGTGATATTCTCCAGAGACTGAAATTTGAAAACATTGAATACCTAAGAAAGTAAATCGTACTTGAATTGCTATAAAAAATCATACTTGAATATTGTTTTACCTTTCCCTTATGAATTGCATGATTCGTATTTTAAAGAATTTAAATAGTATTAAAATGATATTCTTTTGTATACAGTTTCAAGTCTTATTCTCAAACAAATGTCATATAGGTAAATCTATTAAGGAACAATAGAAAAAATTGATTGTTTTACCCTGACGAATTGCACGATTCATAGTTCCAAGAATTTATAGGGTCGGACGAGGTATAATACTGCTCATACCCTTATTATGGGGTATCACTCCGTACCCCTTATAATTTTTAAATCATTTGTTTTAGCTTTAATCTGATTGTATCATCATTTCAAGCATCTTCTTTTCTCTCTTAAACATCGTGAAGCATGGAGCACCATTATCCCATTAGTATTTCTAGAGCTGAGTCGCGATATATGTAATGCACTCAGAACGATCTGAAAAAAGTTTGCGCCGGTGATTTTTAAATACCGCAAACTCTCCAATAACTCTACAACCAAGATTTATAGATTCATATTGTTTTAACATGTTAGCACAAACATTAATAGTTACATTATGTAACATTTTCAACTTCTCAGATTTAACGGTTTTCCTGCCACAACCCTGCGCAGTGATACCCCAGATAATTTAATAATCATTTTTGTATGTAAATAAATATAAAAAATTATTAGTTCTTAGCTCCTAATAATGGCATAAATATTGAATAAGGTGTTATTTAATTATAAATTTGATTAACAATAAACTTACTATCGTAATAGCTATGCAGCTAGATGTGGGGGTATTAAAATAGAGAGAGTGGTTATTTAGGGGGGTGAGAGGTTTATGAATTAAATATTGATTAACAATAAAGGTACGATCGTATTACATTACTTTATATAAGTAGTTAACTGGTTGCGTAAAATTTGAGTGTTAAATTTGTTGCAGATTCATTAAATATGTATTTAAAAAGTAAGGGACAATTATATTACGAAGAGGACATGAAGAGAGGGAAACACAGATAATTAGATGTGGGGAGAGGAGGATTTAGATGCAAGAGAGAGGGAAATAGAAGGGGAAGAGGGGATTTAGATGAGAGGAGAGGGAGATTTCGCTGAGGAGAGAGTTTGATTAAAATGGTAGGAGAGGGAGATTTAGATGGGATGAGAAGGGGATTAAGATGGGAGGAGAGGGATATTTGGATGTTGAAAGAAGGGGTTTTGGATAGGGGGAGGAGGGGTATTAAAATGGGGATAGGAGGTATTTAGGTGAGGGAATAACACCCCTTTATGTGCGCAGTGATACCCCTATACACTCACTAAAAATTACGCACAAAAAATTGCCAATAAGTATTTTATTCATTGAGCTATTATTTCGAAACTGGTTGAGAACCAGCCTCATTCATGACCATTTCATCATGAGAAAAAGAGTTTCGCTAGTACCTTTAGTTTTTCGAGTAAATACAGAGTTTGCGGGATTGTGCGCATTGATCCCGAGCAACCAGTCTATGTTTGCCCCATGTGGGCACTACATGGGTTAGTGGGTCGAACATGACACATGGTAAAACAATATGGGCACTACATGGGCCCAATGTGTCTTTTCCATCAGTCGAAATGGCAGGTAGCACCCACGTTGGGGAGATGTGACAGACACATAAGGTTGAACTTCAATGTCGTACCAACATGGTAACAATGTGACGTTTCTGTGGTTAATACACATTTTCATAATTGTTTTAAATTTAAAATTTCAATCAAAATGAAATAGATGAGCATATATTTTCCACCTTATATTTATATCATACAATATACTCATATTTATATTACAAATAGTTGAAATTAATTAATACTTACTTTTCGCTGTAATATTAATTAATATATTGCAGGAAATGCAATACTTGTCGTTATTTTGTTATATTCCTGTTATAATAAATTATACTATTGTCGAATAGCTAGGTCAGGGTGCAGGAACATAATCGGGTATAGTACCTAGCAGACGACACAAAAATATGACGTCACCACAACAACACATTCCTTGTTTGTGACCGAGCGGCCCATAATTCCTCGTATTTGCATGTTAATATCGAGAAGTTTGAAGTCATTTTATAGGGGTTTCGTACAAAAGAAAAGCGAAAATGGCGATTGAACCACAAAGTTGAATATATAGATATAATTTAGGTGTGTTTTTATTGTTAATTTCTTTAATTTATCTATAAAAAATAGGGTCTTGAAAATATGCTACCTAGGAGCGTAAACTAGTGCTAGTTAACTGCTAAATTATTGTAGTTCCTATGAATAACAATTAAGGAAAAAAATAATGGAATACAATTTAACCAATGCCTAGTTAGTAATTGACCAGAAAAATATTAAATTTAGAAGTGCTTAGTTTAAGTAGGTTTTCCCATGTTTCAAAGTGTGGCCAGAGTAGTCATTCCCAGTCATCCGGTGGTCACGTCAAACTATAGATTCTATCAGCTGATTACCATACCCTATGTTACTGTATCCTGAGCTAGGTCCCGCGAAATGCGGAATTTATAAAAGAGCTTGTGTGTGAACCCTATCTACTGTTTTTTATGTTTTGTTCATCAATCAATTTGTATCATTGAAATATTATTAGTGAACAAAATTTAATATAGATAATTGGGATGAATATCTTTTTTCTCATGCTATTTTATGAATCTTTCCAACAAAATTATCAATGAATGTACAATTTCATATTCAAAACTACCTAGGTATGATTTAAATTATAAATTTTATAATCTATAATATTATTGTACGTGCACATGAAAATTTACAATACATGGATATTCACTGATAGTTTCAGAAACATATCTAATTATTATATTAGCCTTATATTAAAAATTCATTATGATAAGCCAACAATCAACATTAATCAAATCTTTTAGATTTATTATTATTGCTACCTAGTCTTGCAAGGGTGTTAGGGCTAAAGGTACTGAACTTAAATATATAAACAAATCAAAGAAAATATGTTAAAATTATTCTAGCGAAAGGGTAATGGTTATAATCAACTATGATAAACTTTCTAAATGAAATGATCAAAGTCTAAAAGTTTAAATCATCTTTTTATTTCTTGTAAACTATATTTAAACCCCGCGCGAGATTAACTACATATGCCTTAACGGGATGCCTTAATGAATCACAGTGTGCGTTACATTATCAGAACAACACTCGTAAGTCAAATTTTAAGCAACTAAAAAGGTGTATAATTATAATAGTTTCAATTTATTGCCTTTATATGAAAGCAATAATAGATTTGATTGATTATTTAATCTCAAAAGTCCTTCATTTTCTATTTAATAGTACTGCCTTGATGACGTCACGCAAACTAAACACACGATTCGTCTCTGTCAAATAAATCAGTAATTTTATAAAATGTAAGTACTCAACAGTTCAGTTTTGTGAATCACAGTGCCTTAAAGTGGTAAAGTTCGCGATGTCCACAACAGCTGTCCACCACAGAACAATGTCTATCACAGAACAGGCTACGATATTTACCAAACAAGAGTGTTTCTGGAAAAAAACAGTATAAAGATTGATTCTTATAGATATAATCATTCTAAGAACATTTTATTCGTATGAAAAATTGTCTACGATGCCGAATATTCATGTTATTAGTAAATAATGTTTTAAATGCTTAAATCGTTAGCTTTTATTGTCACTAATATGAATCAAGGTAAGAAAATTGATACTATTTATTTATTAAGTATGTGAGAATCGTCAGAACTAATAACATAATATCTGAGATTAGAAATGATAGCCTAATTCATTGTACTTAGGTTGATAGGTAGGTAACAACATGGTATTGTCATATTGGCTACATAGTACATACAGTACATAGCTAGGTTCTGTCATAGACATAGCCAAGTCTTGCTCTTCCATGAACAAAGCATTCATATGTAATTGCATGCTATTTGATGAAAATGATTTAAATGTACAACAAAAGCTATAATCAAGATCTCTTTTGTGAACATAAAGTTGTTATTTTTTCTTATTAATCGAATTATCAAACTCTTGCCATAGCAAAATAATATATGAGAAATAACTTAGAATTTTAATCATTTAAAATTTGGTCAATCCGAGAAACCTAAATACATAAATGGTAATGGTGAAAGGACTAGTCTAATACATTTTATAGCTAATATATCAGTAATCTGTACAAAATATTTCAATAGCTAATATCAATAATCTGTATAAAATATTTCAATAGCTAATATCAATAATCTGTATAAAATATTTCAATAGCTAATATCAATAATCTGTACAAAATATTTCAATAGCTAATATCAATAATCTGTATAAAATATTTCAATAGCTAATATCAATAATCTGTACAAAATATTTCAATAGCTAATATCAATAATCTGTATAAAATATTTCAATAGCTAATATCAATAATCTGTATAAAATATTTCAATAGCTAATATCAATAATCTGTATAAAATATTTCAATAGCTAATATCAATAATCTGTATAAAATATTTCAATAGCTAATATCAATAATCTGTATAAAATATTTCAATAGCTAATATCAATAATCTGTATAA
Source organism: Caprella mutica (assembly GCA_947561585.1). NCBI lineage: Eukaryota > Metazoa > Arthropoda > Malacostraca > Amphipoda > Caprellidae > Caprella > Caprella mutica. Next base: position 200,522 of record CANNZV010001742.1, read on the forward strand.
AATATTTCAATAGCTAATATCAATAATCTGTATAAAATATTTCAATAGCTAATATCAATAATCTGTACAAAATATTTCAATAGCTAATATCAATAATCTGTATAAAATATTTCAATAGCTAATATCAATAATCTGTATAAAATATTTCAATAGCTAATATCAATAATCTGTATAAAATATTTCAATAGCTAATATCAATAATCTGTACAAAATATTTCAATAGCTAATATCAATAATCTGTATAAAATATTTCAATAGCTAATATCAATAATCTGTATAAAATATTTCAATAGCTAATATCAATAATCTGTATACAATATTTCAATAGCTAATATCAATAATCTGTATAAAATATTGCATTCAACATATAATTTGAAAAAAATATTGCTTGTTAAAAGGCGAAATAAATTTTTCATCCGGTTCTTTATATGTATCGCATTATTTGATATGTAATTATATATTTTAAGATCACACTCTGTATACCATAGTAAATAAAAAGAGAAGTATACTAAGTTTCGAATTCATTGACGGTGAACTTGATCCATTCTTCAGAAACGATGTAAACAAATGGCGTCGAACAGAGTACTCTCAAATATTATAAGTATTATTAATTGAATATTATAAGTGAATAGAGTGTAAAACATGATAAAAAGAATTTTATTTAGGTTAATTTCGATGAAAGTGCACATTCAACTGAATAATAGCACAATTTTTATTTATATTAAATAAAAAATATTATGTATGACGTCACCCAGAATATTTCGGATGTTCCAATATTGTTCTTGGTATACTTCTCTATTTATTTACAAAGCTATATATCTACATTAGGCTCTCACAATATATGTACTATTTCTAATACCTATAATGATGACAATTGAAACATTTTTTTACATTCTGATGTCACTCTTTGGAGTACAAAAAGTTAACTTTGGCACTTCTTTCAAATTTGCTGATATGTAAATCTCGAGAATTCTTCTGCTGTATATATTAAAACTTCATTGGTGAGATTTTTTCATGTCTTACAAATTGATGCTCTTGCAGAAGAGATAAAAAACAGTCAAATATTGAGGAAGGGGCTTTGGAAATATAACTAGTCTGCTTTGAAAGGTGAATTCAAGTTAAGTTTCTTTCATCCAACTGATGTAGGTTTTAATTAATCTGGATGAATGAAGATAATTTTTTTTACATTACTTCAATCAATACGGCTAATGTTTCTCTCTCTTTTGCAGCAAACCTCATGTGAACCGATAAAATATATCTTTATATATGCTTAGAAAGATTTTTATAATAAATGCACTGTAATATCCGTTTTACATCTGCCTTGGGACTTTTAAATACAAAGAAAAAGATGACACTTCATTTGTTATGAATGTCATCTAGGTAGAGTATAATTAATTCAATGGTAATTATTTAATTGAAGGTAAAAAAAAGGAGAAAGCTCCTTCAAAGTATTTTGTATTCAAATAATAATTTATAAATTAATGCCGAATATGCATAATACAATGTATACTAATAAAATTTATATTAAAACCCAAACCAACGAGTGTATACCTTCTTTCCTCAGTGATTGATTAGGGTTTATAAAAGAATATAAAAATTAGTCAATACTCTAAGCGAAATTTCAGATTTTATCCTACAGTTGAGTTCTGTTATATATTTGGTATAATAAAATCATTTTTCCTCGTAGGCTTCATAGAGAGTAATAATAATACGGTAATATTAACTTGTATTGAAATCATATTTTAGTCATACATGTAAATCGAAATATATTGAAATGACTTAAGTATTCAATCATAGCTGTTTCTAAGACTAAATTTAGTTCATTTTGGTGTTAAAATTTCGAAGTGTGGATGGTAGCAATCAGCAATATTATTTATAGAGGTCGTAGTAGCGACCTGCATGTCCGTTTGAACGGACAATTCTTGTTTTTTGTAGAGGGTAGGGTATTTGACTGTCCATTTTTTAGAACGTCTGTTGTACGAGCTTTACCTGTACTCATAATTCTAAATAAATTGAAATGACTCAAAATACTTACTAAGAACTAAAGTTTATTTCAGTTCATTTTGGTGTTAGAGGTTCGAGGTGTATGCAGTATCAATCAACCGTACATTTTATAGAGGTACTTGTAGAAGGACAACGCTTGTCCTTTACAGAGAGTGTTCGACTGTTTGTTTTGTGATGGTCTGTTGTACGATATTTACCTGTTGTTTTAATTCTAAATATATTGAAATGACTCCCAATATTCTCTTGCAGTTTCTAAGAATAAATTTGGTGTTAGAAGCTCGAGGTGTGGGCGGTAACAATCATGGATCGAACTCTAGAGATTCAAAAGTATAAGCCTCACAGTCAGTCCGTTGACATCAAACCAGTAACTCAATTTGTCTTCATTCCACGGAGCCTTTACGACTTCATGGATGCAATAAGAGACACTTTGAAGATCCATCACATTTGCAGCTATCACTCGGAATGTCATAAAACATACTTTTTGATCAAAGTGTTCATTTTTGGAGCAAGGTGGGGACAGCTAGGAGGTGATCACTTTGCACTCTGGTGCTAGCTGGCTGCTATGAAGAATATTGGAAAGGGTAATTCAAAAGCATACCAAGATATTGCTTTGATAGAACATTTGCCAATTTATTCACAACCTTAACGGTGAAGAAATGCAACAAGGAAGCTTTTCGAATAGATGGGGGAAAAGGCTATTTTTGTGCTGTATGTAAAGAAAAGGTAATTGGTAATTAAATTCCTATAATATAAGATATTCATTTAATTTTTGAGGATTTTTTAATTAAAATTGAATAGTTGAATTAAATTGGAGAAGTGTGTTTAAACAATAATATACATATTTTCTTAGCATGTTAAATTTCTTAATATATATTTATTTATTCTAATAATTATTGTCTAAATGTGTAATAATTTGCATATACATTTTCTAAATACGTTATAGCAATTTGTTTAGGTTCATATATTGAAATCTTACAGTGGACTCAGTGTGAAAATAGATTTGTGTTAAGCGAATTAAGTCAGTCTTTATATCTGCACTTAATTATTGGAGATCGTTATAAAAATTTCCGTAATTGTTCTCAGATAGTACAGAAACGCGATAAAAATGAATAGTGTTGTTCAGGATATGAGAAAGATGAGCTTATATATTTATATCATTTTATTTTAATATATATCTGACATATTATATATCATTAATATCATTTATATCCAATTTAGAGTGAATCCTTTTAAATTTTGATATATCAATTATTTTTTTTAGTCAAATAATTAAACAGCAATTTTCATATGTCGAAAAAGCTCAATAGCTCAAATATACCATTATATGCCTTGTTTATATCATCTATACGACTTTAAATAATATCATTTACATCATTAATAACCCTACTTCTTTTTCTCTAAAATCACTACTCTTTTTTGCGTTTTTCAACGCCGCGTTAGAAAAAAGCAACATGGCAAAATGTTTAGCTGCAATTGATTTTACCGCAGCTCCTCACACTTGCGTTAGAAAAAATGCTGCATTTTTTCTAACGTAAGTGTGAAGAGGGCCTAACCACCATTCTTTCACACTCAGCTTTGCTTTACTCTAATGTACAAACAGTGTTGCCAATTGCCTTTTCTTGAAATCCTCGGATGTCCCTGAAGACTCTGATTACATGCAATCTTGGATTGTTGTTCAAGGTAATCCAATTAACATTAATAGACTGTAGTTCTGCAAGGGAAATAGAACTACTTTAGATTAGTGCCTCTGAGCTCCTGTGTTCCACAAAAAATGGATTCTATTGTCATCGGACTAATACTAAGAGATAAATTAATGAGTGGTAGACATGGATTGGATTGTCAGTAAATATTTAAAAATATGAATTTGTTAGTAAGTCCTCTGAACGTAAGAGAGTTGTTAAAATGTATCCCATTTTTCCATATATAAGAAGGGTAAATATTGTAGTTTTCCATACACTATAATAATTATAGAAACAATTCATATATGTGATTTACATTATTTATATATTTGCAAATAATTTCAAATATTTGATTTATAGTTTAAAATTTCCTATTTGAACATATTTCATTTTTTAACATTTTTTTCTGATTTGAATAGTAAACACGAAAAAGACTGATTTTCAATCATTTCTTCTGTAATCCTCTCATATTTTCTAGTTTAAAAACTTACTATGATTTTAATAAATTAATTGAAATTTAGTTAATTACATACAAGAACTTCTAAATCAACTATAGGTAGTTCAATAGATTTAAAATCTTTGAATTTATATAGATACATAACATAATTTCATAATATACATGATATTTACACTAATAAGAATGAAGTTGAAGTAAGTTCTTTAACTCATCAATATTCTATCTCTCTCATCCGTGCGAGAAAGAGTCATTGGAATACAAATTTTGTATGCAAAATACATCTCTTCAGATCACATGCAGTATATTATATGACATCATCGGAATGATGGCAAAAAAACTATATAGGTTCAAAATGATAGAAACACTCTTGTTATGGTATTATTTTATATTGTTTAATGGAGAATGAAAATACTTATATGAAACACTTGAGTTAACTCTCTTTTCCATGTATGTGCAGTACATTCAATAGTTGGTATATTTAGAAAATTATACTGTCTTAAGTTACCCAATTTTATACTCTTTTCAAAAGATATAACGTTTCCAGAAAATTCTGAATCCAGGAATATCAATCCTTAAGGTAATTTGAAAAGAATTAGAACTTCACGAACTATAATTGGTGGTCCATATAAATTTAAGCTCGGAATTCTTAACCAATATTCGTCATTACTTTGTTGAAAAGCTCTAATCTACAGTGAAGCCCCTGAGTTATGAAGTATTGGTTTCTTCATAACTCAGAGCCACTTAATAGCTCAGGGACACTGATAGTTTTCTATGATTTTAATTTTGGAGAAAACTATGGTCTTTGAGGGATAACTAAAAAGAAATTCATAACGTATATCGTTTTCTATAACTTAAACATAGAAAATACTTGATAACTCAGGTGCATTTCATAACTCAGGTCCTTCATTACTTAGGAGTTTTTCTGTACTACCTTAACAAATTCTATGAGTGACAATGCATAATATGCTGAATCGCAAGAAGCTTTCATTAAAGACAGTCATTGCACAGTAGAGTCACCACTGAGAGTCACTGTATCGATACACATCAGATCAGCAGCTGCTGCAATTCATCAAAACTTTAGCTGACTCAGCGATATAATGTGAAGCGGGAGGTGTTTCTATTGCTTCTTATAGCTAAGTGGCTTCTAATGAGATTTCCAAGATATAGTAATTTGAAGGATGTAAATAAATAATGAGATAACAAAACTTTTCAGTCAATATAGTACAAAATGTAATATAGTTTATACATAATGTAACTTTTATGTTATCAAAGGACAAAATTATTTAAATAATAGATACCGAAGCTATGATCTGATAATTTTCTTCGACTACATAAGCTATTAGTCGGGATAGGTGTTTCCCTTTGTTGTACAACCCTGGTATTATGAATAATAGTTATTGTTAAAATTCTAAGAATGGTATTGTCCGATTTCATACTTATCAGTAAATTCAAATTTCTAATATTTATAAAATCATTTCAATTTCTACGAAATTAATGGTCACATATTATTATCCCTAACATATATAAGTTTGGTTCAATCATTGTATTTTCACTCCCTATGATTAAAAGTTATAAATAAAGTATCAATATAAACCATCAAAAAATTAATGCATTGACTGAATAAATATTCCAATGAGCATTTCAGTCAAACCACATCTATAACAAATATCCAAACACAAAATACAATTTAATAGATACACAAGAATCGTTCAATGCGCACAGTTCTTTTTATGCAGGATAATAATCTGCACTTCGTAGAAATGCTAACAGCAATTCTCCACATACGAAACTATTTATTTGTGAGGGGGAAATGCAGTGGGATTTGCACGATAATCTGGATGATCTTTGCCACACAACAGAAAGAAACTAGAAATGCTGCATCGAATGAACGGAACATTTGTTAGTCAGTTTTGGTTGTTAATCATATAGGTCCATACCAAGAGAAATCTGTTAAGAGTAATTATGTCAATATTATTGTAAACTCTATGAGAAAAATATATTGGGGCCATAGCCATAGTAGATTAAGTAGTTATTTTATTTCTTAGAACCATATTATTTAATATCATCTGTTTTATTAGGTTAATCTATAGTTATTAGTATACTAATTATGGATACACACATTCTGATTAAACAAAAAAAATCTCTCAGAAGTAAAAAATATAAATTTCATTCATAAATTAAATGCAAATGATTTGTTTTTACTTTTGATATGTATTTCTTAATAAATAAAGAGACACACGGACGGAGGGACAGACGTACGCGGGTCTTATTATAGTATAGATATAATAGGGATTCAATTTATGCATATATTATGCGATTTATGCACGAAAACAAACTGTAAGTTTTCAAACTAAAATATTGTAGCCACATTTCCACATTGGAATATAAATGTGGCGTAAAATAAATAAAATTAACCATTTTGAGTTAAATTTGATTAAATTTAACTTTTTATCTTTAAATTCGTATAAATTTATTCCCGTACATAAATTTTAGAACTAATAAACCCACTAAATAATTTTATATAGTTATATCATATTGAATTAATACAATGCAATTAAGCACATTATACGAAATAAATTACTGTATCTTCATTATATTCTATGTAAGAACTCAAGAGAATTGATGGCTTGATATTGGCCATCAGAAAAATCTATAATGGAATAACTGGAATACGGTCAAATATAAGCGAATTTGAAGAATATTTGATGAATTTATCGAATTTTAGAATGAATCGAACAAGTGTGACTGACATTCGAACATATTTTAAATAAATGAAAAATTTGATCGGTATATAATTAAATGAGGTGTTTGCACATGATTTTAAATAGTAAATATTGTTGGTCGATCGTTTTGCTAAGTCATATTGAAATCAACTTGGAACGTAACACTTAATTTAAATAGAAAATAGTGTATAAAATAATATTGCCAGTGACGATCGAGTGTCAAGCCGTTAAGTAATGAATTAATGATATATAATTAATATTTGTTAATATTCGTGCTTATGTTCATTTGCGTGCAGCTAATTTTTGTATTTGAATTTGGTTGGTATAAGAAACATTGTTTAAATAGTAATATTATTTTATGAATTAGATATGTTCGATTTTGTATTTTTATTGAACACACTAAAGTTATTTTTTAAATGATGTAGTCAACCTATTGTTTAGAATTATATTGAGTTCAATAGAAAAAGAATTATTTAAAATACTGAATAAGTAATTTTCATAATGAAGATTTCTATATATAAAAATTATTCATTTAGTACGCAATATAGTGTACATGGAATACATATATTTTCTTATATAAAAAACATGTTTTTTATAATAATTACATGAAGAATCTGAACTCATGCTCTGTACTCATATAGCCTTATTACACATTTATTAACACAACTTAAATAAAAAAGATGCGAAAACATCTTTACATTCTACACCTCCCAACTTATAGAACAATGCATCCCATAAATCGCTCATAACGGTTCAGCCCAAAAACAAAACCTATCACGACACCGTTTGTTCCCCGGGATATATTACCCACTGGGGCACCTCCTAAAGCACTCACGGCCCCGTTACAAGGAAAATATTTGTCAGGTTGGCGATATAGGAGTGACCGAGACGATCTTCTTGCTCCTTCTCTTTCTTTTCTTCCAGAACGAGACACTGTAGTGAAACAAACTTCAGTCACCTGTGAGATGTTCAACGGATAACAAATAGTGGTGACTGTATGAATAAAAACAACAGGATATCATTCAAACATAACTTTATTTATGTATTATATATTTAAAGGCTGTACATGGTAAAATCACTCCGTCTGATTGGATCAAATAATTTCTATCTGAGTAGGACTGCTGAATGATTCAACGAAAGAGTTACAAAATAGCATCTTATTTTGAATCATAAAATCAAGTGATGTCATCCTAAAACCCTATATGCCCACCATTGATGTTTCTCTTAGAAGTAATTCGTCGTGTTACTTCATTTTCTATTTTTGATGTACTCACCTAACTGAGAGTGCTTATTAAATTTATTCACTGTTATAATTCATCTTTTTAAATAGGGTTTAACGTCTGCTTCGGAACCAAAGGCCATATCGCTTACGTCAAAAGGACATTAAATACAAGGGACTGGAAGAAGCTGTCAGAGAGGAAAGTGGCTCCATGATTATTTGGTTGGTTATTCATGATTTCCCTGAATAATAACTCATTCCAAAACATCAATCCGTAGGTAACACTATTTTTTAAATATTTCATTATTCAAATTATAAAAGTATCGAATCATTCGATTACATCCAAAATAAATAATTAATGAAACATAATAACGGAAGACGATTAATCATCCAAAATTATCTGAAGTCCCGATTGATTTTTATGAACTTTATTTGTTAAAAATAAATCGATTATAACATACAGTCATACTTAACATATGATATGATATAGTCATATCATATATATTCATATTATATAGTCATTATAAAATAGTCATATCATATTTATTATATAGTCATTATAAAATAATCATATAATATTTATTATATAGTCGTTATAAATTAATCATAATCATATTTATTATATAGTCATTATAAAATAATCATATAATATTTATTATATAGTCATTATAAAATAATCATATAATATTTATTATATAGTCATTATAAATTAATCATATAATATTTATTATATAGTCATTATAAAATAATCATATCGTATTTATTATATAGTCATTATAAAATAATCATATGATATAGTAATATCATATATATTGATATCATATAGTCATATAAAATAGTCGTATCATATAATGATATAGTCAAGATCATCATATTACTCATTATTAACTCATATAAAGTTATCGACCGATAATTTCTTGTTGGAGTTTATTATAGTTACCGGTATAAAAGTTTTCTTTATAACCGGAAAGAAAAAACTTTTTTACCAGAGACTCATCTATAAAACTGATGTGAATATCAATAATTGTTATTTTAAAATCTAATTTCAGTTTTAATTAATACAACATCATGAATAGAAGAACAATATATACAAAAATAATTTAGTATTTTTTAAATTTCAAAGTGAAACTAAAATAATAATAGGTATTTGCATGTTTTTTTAAATATTCCAATTAAGTAAACATTTATCGAGAAAATAATTATCTAGTTTTTATAATGTATATGTATTAATGTACCTATATATTATTCATAAATATAATAACTATACAAATTAACATCCACTTTCAGAGTACTGAGGGTGTTAGAGTGTACCCCTACATTCAATAAATGAATAAATAACAAATCGTTAAAATTACATACCGCATATCTTCTGTAGGTAAACTCTATTTTCATATCTTATCACTAAGAGTTCTTATCTTTCTTATCACCAACCTAGCGTGGTGAACGTTGCGAGCAAACGTTAGTTCCAGTGCCGTATCGACCACCTTACGAACCGTCAATATTGATCTTCTCCAGAGGACACAGTCCCTTAGGATTCAACCCTCAGTTTTGTTAACAACTTCCAGTGGAAGAGTGTTAGGTGTTCTACTAGCTTATACCGTGACATGAGATGCTAAATTATAACAAACTGAACTGCTGTATTACCGTATGATGTAGATAGACATATGTGTAAGTGTTCGAATTTTAGTCGATCGGCTTTCGAACACCCGAATGTTCTCAGTTTTTCCATCTTCGGTGTCGGTTTCTGTGATCTGTCGAAATATTCCAAGACACTGGGAATAATTTGAACAGGTAGGATGATGATTTTTAATTTGAATATATTCTACCCGTGATGAGGATAAAATACTAGAAACTTCTAGTATAGGCAACTTCCATTGTCCTCTTTTACGTCGAAGAATTATCCTACTGCAGGATTTAATTTATATAGTTATTACTATGTTATTACTAAATATACAGAAGCCTATCGGTAGATTATAATAATATAGATAGTTATCTACAGATAATGTAATGATTAAGATAAGGCAGCTTGTTAATGAGAGGCCTGTGTAATTATGTACAAGTACACATGCCTACTCATATATTAACGACAGGTAGAAACAATATTACCATGGACAGCTCTTTTAGTCACGTTATATATGTAAATAAGAAAATAGTTATTTAAAGAGAACAGGTACTTCATACATGTATGAATACTGACTAATGAAATTCACATTCTTTTACTAATAATAATTCCTTTCTATGTATAATGTGTAATTTTACAGCATTATTGACTCTTGTAAGAATGACTAACAGTAGGAAAGGGAATGTTAAGAATCCCAAAATGTAAAATTGGCTCATGACCTCTATATAAAAGCCTTTTTTCCGACTACTACGATCGCCTTTTGATAAAGTTGTTACTCGTTTTTTTTATTAAAAATTCTAGATATTCCGTATTCCTGGTAAATAAATAATGTTAAGTCATAATATGATCAATTGAATTTTTTTTGAATTGGTTCAACTTTTCATCATTTTCCACGAATTTTCGTGATTACTAAATATCCCATTTCTTGTTTCTTTTCTACCATCTCCTTCTTACTTTCAGCTGATGATGGCTCTGTTTCGAATACGCTTCAGGAGGCTGGCTTTCATCACCTTCTCCAGCTTCTGCCTGGTCTTCCTCTTCTTCTCCGTCTCACGAGGGGTGATGGATGTTAGAGACCTGGTCATACTCAGGTACGGTAGCTTCTGCTGACTCAGCAATTAAGAGGGAAATTGTATTAATTGGGCAAACTGATAAGCTAGGTGAGGGTATCAACCGGTTATAATATGTTAATATATATTATTTCGTGGTTGAACTAACATGAGGTGTTATTTGTTAATAATAAATAATATGGTACCCTATTAAAGTTTTACTTTTTATTACCATTTGTATAATAGGTACTACATTTATTGCTCAATGTGCTCATGTACCATAACGTAACTAAAAAGGGAAAAAAATTCCTTGTCATATTTATTTGAGGTATGAGATCAAATGTCTGTTCAATCTTTTTTTTTACTGTTTTTTTTTATATCTTACGGGTAAACTTGCTTCTTTAGTTTTCATTATTATTTAATTCTCAATAATTTTCTTATTACAATCGTTTTCATTAATTTTCTTTAAATTCATTTTTAAAGCCGATTTATTACTTTATTATTTTGCACCTTTCTTATCAGAGAGTATGTCGCAAGAAATGTCCGACAAAATCAATTCATCAGAATGAGGTGAGTTTAATATGTATATTTGATAGAGAGATCACTTTTAAGATACAATTAAATTTTATTCATGTTGCTAATGCAACATATAAGAATTTCACCATGTACGATTTTACTTTTCCATACAAATGTATAACTGCTGATTCATATAACATTCTTTACATAACTTTTTACCTTTAGAAATAAGAGAACAATAATTACAATATATTGTTCCCAACTTCGAATTATCAATCAAAGTCAAATAATTAACTTTGATTTACTATTTTAAACATTTATTGAGCATATAAGAATATGTTACAATTTTTTTTAAATTACTGAGTATATTAATAAACATATTTTTCTGAGATTCACTATGTAACTACGATTCTCTATTAAAATTCTTAATCTATGTTTTAGCAGAATTTATATCTATGAATATCACTTACATTAAACTTCACTTGAAAAAGAAACACCATTTTAATATAGAAAGAGAAAAAAAGTATTTGAAACCATATAATATTTTATACTTCGATCTAGTTAAAAAATCTATAAAAATAGTTAATGTTAAATATTTATTATGTTTTGAAAAAGTTTTTTTCTAGAATGTTAAATCACTTCGCTTACCCGGCGAAGTAAGCGTTAACTTTTTTTCAATATTGAAAACATATAGTGATAACCCTTAATATTTATCATATTTAAAAATGTGAATATTATGTAGTATTGAACACTAACTAATCAAATATCAAGTAATAACTTATCTATACTGATTCATTCAATAATGTGTAAAAAAGTGCAAAGTTAAAATGGGCTAAACCTATTTCCGTTTTCCAGTCCTGGTCACATCGCCTGTCAGAGACCTGTTCTTCCTATCAACAACACGGACATCCTGAAGTTTTTCCACAAAGTTGACCCGTTGGTGTGTGAAGAAGAACCTAATTGGGTGACGGTCTCTGGTAGCGAAGCCAAGATTGGGAGGGAGGCCATCCAGAGGCACGGGGCCATAGAATGCTCTTTCGAAGGTATAGTGTAGTGTTTAGAAGAAATGAGAGAAGAAGAAGAATTAGAAGAAATGGGAAAAAATGAGAAGAAATATAGTGTAGTGTTTAGAAGAAATGAGAGAAGAAGAAGAAGAATTAGAAGAAATGGGAAAAAAATGAGAAGAAATATAGTGTAGTATTTAGAAGAAATGAACTTAAAACACATCATTATTTATGCAGCTAGAATCATATCAGTTGTGGACACCATCAATTGCTAATAATTCTACTGGTTTCGAATACATTGATTCACATCTTTCAATTAAATTTTTGGTCTATTTCAAAAATTTCAAAAATAAATCACGATATCATTCGAAACTATATCAAAAGTACACAATAAAATATAAATCTTGTTTAAATAAACATACGCTTAAATTGCTTCCTCTACTTCAGAGATAATAAGAATCAACGATGACGAAGTAGAGTTAAATACAGCAGATGCCGTGAAGACGACAACTTCCTTCACTTTCACCAGCTCTGATTTCTATGCCGTCAGTTGCAAAGCAGCGGATGGAAAAACGTGAGTGATTTAATTAAACTTCTTATACGATTTAATCACACAGAAAAATGAGTTGAAAAAACTTCAGAGGATATTTATTGGAAAAATTTAAACAGTTTCTAGTCAATAAAGAGTATTTTAGCGAATTTAATCACAAAAATATATTATCATCAATTTTTTTAATAGCCAGAGACCTATATGTATGTACATACCCAGCATTTTCCACTGATATCATATTCTAAGTGACAACTAAAACTTATCTAACTGTCTGTGTTATTCACAGTTGGTCCTCACCGTTGGCTGGTATAGGAACTCAAATATCCCCCAAGAAATCGAATTGGAAGGACATCTCCTCCCAAGGAATGGGGGTGAATGTCCTTGCGCTAGGAATTGATTCTCTCTCCCACAACACCTTTATAAGGACTTTGCCGAAGACATACAGGTTTGATTGTCATAAAATATAACTATCGTTAAAAGAAATATTCTGGTCCGGAGAAGAGCAAACTAATCAAACTTTTTCATTTTTGTTCCATCATCATGTAATATCTAATCCAGTCATAACCAATTCATAAATCTGCGCCCAACCTTGTGGAGATTTTGCAATACTGAAACTAACGGATTTATTAATATTTCAATTCTAAATATTAATTATCTCGGTAATTGTTATTAAAATCAGGAAATATCTTCATTTCCAGATACCTAACAGAAGTACTGGGGGCCGATGTTCTAAATGGCTACAATATAGTTGGGGATGGAACTACCCAGGCTTTATTACCGATATTGACGGGTAAGTTATTGTGAAATTCATGAACGACGGTGAAAAGAAGTAATATACAGGACAATTATTTGATGATGCAAATTATTAATATCAGAAACCTATTTCATGTAAAAATATAGTAACAGATTTCGTAATTTTCATCGTCTAATCTCTAAATTAATATTGATTTTGGATGTTCATACATTATATTGCTAACAGTATATTGCTCTAGCAACATACCGTTAATTTATCTATACTATAATTTCAGTGTTCATTTGACAGAAGTGTAGTGGAAAAGTAAATGTTAAATTTATTTACCCATCAGTTACTTATATATCTTTAAGAGAAAATTTTCTGCTCGACCAGGTAGAACCGAGTTAGAATTACCTGATACAAGAAAGCGAATCGAAACCAACGCTCAGCATGTCGATGTGTTTCCTTTCATCTGGAAAGAATTTGCTGTTGCTGGATTCGACACACGTGAGTTGTGACTAGTAATATCTTGTGCATAGGTAATTATTGTGTTTGGCTAGCAAAACTGCAATTAATGTTTTTAGAAAAACTCAACATATTTGTTGAATTTCATCCAGAAGCGCTTCTTCACCCAGAAGTTATATGTGCTCTTATGTAGGGTGACCCATAAAAAGGGGGTCCCTAACTTTGAATTAATAAAAATAATGAATTCAAAAATAAATGAAAACTAAAGTTCAAGTAAAATTACAAATTAGATATTTTTACTTCGATCCATTACTTAAATTTTATAATTTATTTATAATTACCATATTTATATATTAATTCGAAAGTTGGTGAACTTTTTTGTGGGTCACCTTATATAATAAAAAGTTACGTACCTAATAAGACACATGACCAATTCAACTTAAACTCCGCATTCTGAAAATAATAGAACTGGTATAAATATATGCAAATATTTGACAGTTTTCGCAGAAGATTTGCCAAGAGTTGGCGTGTTCAACTATCGTATGAAAGGATTCAAGAATCCTCCAACACATCATTACATGCGTCCATTCCACTTGCACTTCGACAAAGAAAAGAACATTCATCCGAAATATTGCATCAGGTCTAAACCGACACACCAGGTACGTTAAACTTGAATACTGATATATACGCAAATTTGACGGTAAAAACACCTCAGTCTATAGATATATGAAAATTTATGATACCACGAAATGAAGGACTTTAATTTCGTTAATTAAAAATAACTCTGCTCTTGATCAATTAATGGGCACCCTCTAAATTATTGATAACTGTGCCTCAAATTTCTTTCTTGATTTGAATCCAATTATTACTTTTAACTATTTAATTCATTAGAGATTTGCATATATACCAGCGTCCCAATAGTAAATCTAGATATTCTCCTCTTCATTTCCAAGGTATTTTGGGATTACATACGCAACTACATGTCAACCTATAAAGACAGCCCTGTGTTCGCATTCAGCATGTACACCGAACTGAGTCACGATGATGAGAATTTGGTGAGTGTTGCAGATGAGGACCTCGTGAACCAGCTGAAAGAACTGAAAGAAAGTGGTGTGCTGGACAGAACCCTCCTGATGGTGTTTGCTGACCATGGCCACAGGTACCAATAATATTCACATCTTCATCAGTTAATTCAACCCGTTCATTTACCTTTATTATTATTATTATGATTTTATTTGTGAATATTGAATTTCAATTTTTAGTATGAATTGTAAGCTAGAATAAGGAAAATTTTGTCTCAATTCAGTTGGAGATACTATATTAAATAGAAATTTCCATGTACATTCTATTGAATTATGTCTATGCTAGAGTTGAAATGAATAATTATTTAATTTCAGCAATTTTGATATTTAATCTCAATTTCAGTTTAGATTTTCTTTAATGAATTAAATAATGTAAAGATTACTAATCATTTGCAAACTTGAACTTCAGATTTCAACATATTCGAAGCTCCCAGCAAGGGAAACAGGAAGAGCGGCTTCCATTCGTCAGTTTCGTTGTACCTGAGACTTTGAAACAAAACTACCCAGCTGCTTACCTGAATCTCAAGTAATTATAGTCAAGGCTTCAAAAAACCAATGTTGGAGTGTTTTTCCTTGATTGACTCTACCTGAGTCAATCTGACTATGAATTAGGAGTCAAAATGATTCTTCTTCTTGAGTAAAATATTAGAATGAGTCAAATTGACTCACATTTTTGATCCGGTTTTGAGACAAACTGAAACCTCAAATTTTGAGTCAATTTGACTCGTATTTTTTTTCAGTGTATCTTATAACACTTTCTTTCTTTCAGTTGAGCAATGACTGAAAAAGCTACTAAATATCAACTAATTTGCTTATCTCTAATGTCCTCAGATCAAACACAGATAAGCTATCTACCCCATTCGACATTCACGATACTTTCAAAGACATTCTGTCCTACTCCGGGGCGAAGATGGGGAAAACTACCAACAGAGGAATATCTCTCTTTAGTACGGTTAGTCGTAGTAGTGTTATTTTGCGTACTAGGATAAGTTCCGAATTATCGATCAGTACTACATCTTCTCGGTCAGATAAAAATAAACTATATTAATTTATATAGTTTTTTTATATTCTTATTGAAAAAGTAGGAGGAGCTTAGTTAAAATTCTCAGGTTTGCCGAAGTATTAGATACCACTGTGTAATAATAACAATTTTTATATTGATTTTCCTTATATGTTCAAAGATTTGGTACTGACTGATTATTCGTATCTTACCCTACGATCAATTTGCTTATCCAAAGAATTGGGGAAAGGATAAGTTATAAAGTTGATTTTACTTGAAATCTGCTTGTGAAAATCGAAAAATCTAATAACATATTGAAATTATAATCATGATATAATATTCGCTATACAACATGAATTGGTTAGAAATGATATCACTATTTAATTCAAAGTTGATTGTACTTATCTTATAATTGTATAAATTTAACATTATTCTTTTATATTAACTTGCAGTTTATGAAGTAAAGCTAGGCGTTATTCTAATTTTAAATTATAAAATATTTATCAAACTCGGACTAGGTTTTTTTAAGTTTTTCCACCAGACATTTTGCTAACTCCTCCTACTTTTTCCACGAGAATTTAAGAAAAAACGATATAATAATTTTTTATTTCAGTTGGTATCCATGATACCTGCAGGTATCATGGATACCAACTGAAATAATTTTAATTATATCGTTTTTTCTTATATTCTTGTGGAAAAGGTAGGAAGAGCTTAGCAAAAAATCAAGTGGAAAAACTGTAAAAACCTTACGTTTGTACGACCCTTACATAGATTCCATCAAGTCGAACTTGTCGTGATGCTTTCATCGAACCCCACTGGTGTGCTTGCTTGACCTGGGAGCCTCTACAAGTGACAGATGAGCGGGTCCGTGAGGCTGCCCAGGCCCTTATCCACTACATCAACAGTCACACTGCTCCCTATAGAGGTCTTTGCCAGGAGATAAGCCTAGAGAAGATCACTCATGCAGCCATACTCTTGCCAACTAAAGGTAGCTACTTCATTCACCAGAATAACTTATCTACTTAATAATAATTTTGAGAAATAAAATTTCGATCAACACACTATAATATCGAAAATTAAAATTTTTCTAGTTTTTATCTGATTTGGTTTATGAGATGAATGTAATAGGCTAAAATTTCAGAAGTTTTTTTTCGTGAATTTTCAACAAATAGCCAATATAGAAATAGTTGTAATAACTCATTGGGGCATATTTTATGCTTATTCAGAAATTGTAACCTTGTTTCAATTTTGATATTCAATTATCATTTATTCTCTTAAATATAGATACCAATACAAAATTTATCTAAAAATTCACAGGTTTGATGGCATTCAAAACCAACAAAGACATGGACGGTTTCATCCCCGATATGAGGGCCAATACTCCCATAGCTGAAGAAGTGTACGAACTGCATGTCGAAACCTACCCAGGCCATGCTAGGTACGAAGCTGCCCTCACTTATTCCATCAAGAAAGACACTTTCACAACGAGGGTGAGGCGCAAAAAAAATGTAATATAAAATTTTCGTTGAAAATTTCTTCATTTTTATCAAGTTCCAAAAAAGGTGGCATTTCTAGATAAATGTTCATATATACAGAAAATATTTTTTAAGTTTAAAAAAGCTTTAAGTAATGAAGAAATAGCTTGATCCTCATTTTGTTGAGATTAATTCTATCCGAAAAGAATATTTATATAAAAAAACATCATTATTTAGTTATTGAAATTCATTATACTGGTAAATAAAAGATGATGAAATAACTATTATAATTACCATTGAACCAATATGAAGTATAGAAAAATATAGTATAATAGTCATTGTAACTATTGTTTTCGTATCATATAACGTTCTGGAATACTAATACTATTTCTCTTCAGCTATCTGATGTAAGCCGTACGAATAAGTACGGAGACAGCTCGAAATGCATCGCCAACGTAAATACGGATCTACTAAAGTATTGCGTCTGTAGATAGTGGACTAGGTACCAAATAATCTACAGTGAATTGTGCCAAGAATTGATGATAATGTATTGTACAATATTAAAACCTAATTCGAAATCATCTGATGGAATAGAAATGCATCCTACTGAGGATGTCCATTCTTTAATGGGGATATGTAAATATTATTTTATAATTTGTACAAAAATATGTAGATATAGGCCTACTTGTATTTTGCTAATTGAATGTAATAAATTATTATTGTTTGAACAATTATTTACCTTTACTCCAATTCTGTACTGAATAATAATGTCAACTAGGTTCTTTATAAATTTGTCAATCCTAATCCATAAAGAAAGTATTAACGGTAGTGCTGTAGAAGATTAATAAATAGAACAAATTTAATCTTCTATGACTCCACCATAATTTTCAAAAAAGATTTAAAAATTTATGGCCCCACCAAAGTTTTCTTTTTAAGATTTCACCAAATTTTCTATCCGAGTCTTCATTACTCGAGTTATGCTTCAATAAGAATTTTTAGAAACGAATTTGCAACTTCAACTTCACCTCCAAATTACGAAATAACAAAATTGATTCTCATATAAAAAGGAATTATAATTACTATACATTTCTTGTTGTTAATGAAAAATCATCAGAGTAGGAATAATTTATGCACGAAATAATAGATAATTTTGATGCATCTGGAAAGAAATCCTTTCCCATGTTGTACCAGTGGGTTGTCAGCTCCAGAACATTTACCTTCGTTGTACCAGTCGGATAAATTACGGTACTCTTTTTTCTTGCTGTTGGTATGTAACTTTGCACATAGTGTACATAATCTTGCTTTGTGAACACCTATTAATTTGTAATGATTTTTCCACCTGAAACAAACATCATTGGAAACACCATCAGGCAATAAAAAATGCTTTTGAAAAATTATTTGAGAATATTATTTTTAGTTGGGAAAATACACAGTTTTATGTAATAAAATTTGTCAGAAGATATCATTATCGATGATTTTTCATTAATAGGTCTTCCAAAATATGCTTTAAAAATCATAGATCTCGAAAATAGTAAACACGGAGAGAAGTGAACTTTATTGAATTATTCTGCACCAGCTGTGTATATAGTATTCAATTCCCGTTTCGTCTTTGATATTAATTTTGAAAGCATATTGTCACCCTCATTCATCAATAGAACTATCAAAGTATTATAAATGACACTATATAAGGACTACAATACTAATATAATATACTAATGTGTACATTTAAACTCTTAGAATTCATTTAACATAAGCACTCACTCGAAGTACTCATTGTAGGCAGAATCGTTCTTATCCAAGTACAATAAGTAGTCTGCAAGAAGTTTCGGACTTTTGAAATTCAGGGCGTTGATGTAAGATTTTTGTGGAGCGAAAGTGTCATAGTCAGCAGATCCGTAGACAACTGGCACTATGTTGGACCTGAAGATTATTTTGCAGCCGAACTTCTATAGTTTAAGGCAAGGCTTCCATAGATAATTATATAAAAATCTACCATGTATAATATTGTAGAAAAGCTACCATACATAATTATATAAAATTTACCATGCATTATTATAGAAAAACTATCATACGTCATTATTTAAAATCTACCATGTATAATATTGTAGAAAAGCTACCATATACATAATTATATAAAATCTACCATGTATAATATTATAGAAAAGCTATCATACATAATTATTTAAAATATACTATGCATGTATATAATAAAATAGAAAAGATATCGAACATATTTATTTCAAATTTACCAAACACAATCATAGAAAAGAGGCCATGCATATTTATTATGTATAACAAAATCCTACATTTGATTTCTCACCACGCACTCTTGAAGAACTTCTCAGTCACGTAATCTTCACACAAGGAGTTTTCAAACGCTAAATAGAACTTATATTCTTTGGCAAGTTTTTTGAAGCAATTGCGGTCCTGGCATTTATGAGGCCCGCAGAAACCGTAAACATCAACTTTCAAATGTGTTTGGAGAGCTTCCACCAATCTGTCGTGGAATGGAGGATTAGGAAATTGATTGGTATTCGGATAATTTCTATTGGCATTTAACTTGTGATGAACTATTGATTAGATTTGATCCAAATTATCATTGGAACAAAGTCTGTGAACTAATTTTACATTTGTAAATAATGAATAAAGATATTTTTTAGATTTAAAAACATTTTTCTAAAAAGGTGGAAAATTTAAGCAACGTGTGTGAACTCATTATTAAATGGAATTTAAATCAACTAAAAGATGAGAACAATAGCTACATTGATTGAAAAGATTCAAACTCAACGGGAAATCCATATTATTAGAGGTTCGAAAGCTTGAAATCTGAACAAAACCTTCAACGCAGAGTTTAAATAACCTCTGATAAAATAGCTTCATTCCTGACTAACATATTCAGGAAATTGTACCACCTTTCACGTCCACTCCAAGAAAAACATCGAGATGCAAACCATAGTGCCATCTTTGACTTGTTCTCAGCATAGTTAATAGCATGAAAATTGTGATCGGTATTTTGATCCGTGATTTGAACGAAAGAGTCGTATCTGATAGAAAAGGTAAATATGATGGAAATTTATTTTAAATAATTAGTCGAAAAAATGTAAATATTTTAAATATTTTAAATTGGATAAAACAAATTATCCAATATATACATAGTTGTATCATCATCATTCCTATCGAAACTCATATTTCTTACTTATATGTAAAGAACTTTTTTGTACTAAAACTGATATAAACGATTTTCACTAAATGAAATAATAGTTAAAGATAATCTAAAACAGTAAGTATTAAGATAATTCACCATAGCTAAATCTATTATTTCAAATATAACGAAAGAAAGCGCTTTCTAGATAACAAATGATTTTACTAACGGAGTATAAATATCGGCATCTCTCCGATAGCTCATTGTGTAGTTGAAGACTCCTTTTAGCTCCTCTGGAACAGCATCTGCATTAACTGGTGGTTCCAAGAGGAAGAAAATGTACCAAATGTGAGAGTACCTATAACAGAATAAAAATGCTATGTGAAGTGATAATAAGTTAAGGTTTTAGTTAATATATTCTGTCGAAAAAGAAGGGGGGAAAAAGATATTAATTCACTCCTATTTATGATTGGTTAGCATATAAATGGATGGGAAATTCTATATATTTCAAGATAGAGAGGAAAAAAGAGATGTAACAATTTCTATATTAGTCTAAATAAATAAATTACTTAGGTTCATAAATTTGTGTATCTATCATTATAGTTACCAGGAAGAACCATAGAAATAATATTATAGACTAGAGAATTAATTCAGTTCTCATATTTAGCTATTTAAGCAGTACCTTTTAGTTGGAAATGATTTATCTCTCCCATTTCCATGCCATATCACAGCACTGAGATCTTCAGGTGCAAACTCCTGTCTATCGGTGGTGATGTAACAACTTCTTATGGGACACTTCTGCCTGTTGAACAACTCTTGGCCTTCATTGAAAGAAGCTTCCGTGTGACTCTGAAGTACTGAATTATACAATGACTTCGTTTACATATGTTTAGAAATTGTAGAATTGTTTAAAATTTTAAGCTATAAGGATTTCTTTCTGTTTAGTATTCAATGGATCGAGTAACTGTTTTGTTCTGTTAGAGGAGCTATAACGATTCTTGTATGCCTTTTAATGAATATAAATTGTTTATTTTCTTCATTATACTGATTAATTTGACTTGAATACAATATATAGATATATGTTGCCCGAATATCTGCATAATGAAAAATAGAATTTTACATCGTTGGCTGTGTCAGAAATTGAAAAATCTCAAAGCTAGTAAAAATAATTCGAGACAATATTTTTCCATTAAGAACAAGAACAGGTATTGGCGGTCATTACCTAACTTGAAAAAATCAATATTTACTCCTAAAATATTTTTCATTTTACTCACGTCATTATAAAATAGTATCTTCTTGAGATAGTCTGCATTGCTTCTATTTTTAATGGAATAATGAGGTTGTGTACTGTCGAAGATAGACACAAATCGTCTGAAAAAAGTTCTGTCATTAACCGAAGTCGATAATCCTGACATTACTGATTTAATTTCTTGCAAATTTTTTAGTACAGTTTAGATATTATCAGATAATAAAGATAACTAGATAGATAACCTAAATAATGGGTTTTGATTTCAGTTTTGTAAGTATATCTGAAGGGAGCAAAATAATTATTGTGCAGAATAATTTAAATTTATAATAATGAAAGTGTATACATAATTATCTACCTACATACTCACACTAAGTTTTCAAAAATCTCAGTATTCGTTACAATGTAGATAATGCAAAAGAGGACAATTGGCCAAAATAACTTTTTCCTTTTCTGTAAAAGAACAAAAAACATAATTAGACTTTTTTGAAAACAGTTAAATGTCCATATATATTTGTAGGTACTACAATCGTTTTGAAGTAAAAAAAGGTTTAATTTTTTTAACATTGGACATTATAAAAAAAAATTAACATTTTTCAATGACTCATGTCACATTGCATGTTCAGTATACACAGTCAACATATTTCAGCTTATTGAAACGTGTTCAAACATGTTTCAGCTTATTGAAACGTGTTCAAACATGTTTCAGCTTATTGAAACGTGTTCAAACATGTTTCAGCTTATTGAAACGTGTTCAAACAGGTTCCAGCTTATTGAAACGTGTTCAAACATGTTTCAGCTTATTGAAACGTGTTTAAACATGTTTCAGCTTATTGAAACGTGTTCAAACAGGTTCCAGCTTATTGAAACGTGTTCAAACACGTTTCAGCTTATTGAAACGTGTTCAAACAGGTTCCAGCTTATTGAAACGTGTTCAAACATGTTTCAGCTTATTGAAACGTGTTTAAACATGTTTTCGAAAATACAACATTACAGTATATTTAAAAGATACAACAATGAAATTCCTATAAAATACAATAATAAAATATCTTTAAAAATACATAATAAATTGTAATTCCAAATTATAATACGATTTCCTAAAATTGATATCCGATCGTTACGTACGTATAAGTTTAAAATCAATTTTTATTATTAACGAAGAAATTTTACAAAGTCATGCATAATACTAAGAGTATTCTATTACTAATTGTAATATATAGTTACAATAAATTTAGGTTTTCTTTTTCAATAAAACTTACCTTTCTTCCTCCAATTATTAAATTCATTATTTCACACATATTTCTCGACAATTAGAAATGTAAATTGTATATTTCATCTGAATACTGATAACGAATTTACGTATGCGGTAGATTTAGGTAATCATTTATTTTGAAAGAGTTACTCCTGAAAGCTATAGGTGTAGTTTTCTATCAGAGAAAATATGAGGTAAACTGACTTTAAATTTTTTTTTTTTAAATCATACAACTCGGAATTAATATTAAAGGCATTATTAGATTAATAATTAAATTTAATTGACGTGATACAATATCTTATATATTTTTATATTAATATCCAATTGTATTCTCATTGAATTATTTGAAATATACATTTCTTAAATTGAAATCGGTTCAAGGAAAAAATGTAGTATATCTTTGTAACAAACATGTATTTAACATGCATGTTTGACCTCATAAGGTGATACTCTGTTCCTACATCTGCACCAATTTGACACTGAGGTCAAAATCACACCAATGGCACCCATTCCTCTAAACCAGAGTTAAAACTTAAAGGTGAAAAAACTGGCATAAGCAATTAGTAAATATTTATACCAATATCTTAATTAGTTTATACCATTTATAATTAAAATGAATAAGATTATACTGATAATTGATTTTCTCTATAACTATTTTGTGATATTTCTAATATCTACTGAAAAAGGTACGAAATAGTTCTACTACAAATCTTCCATTGTGTCCCATAGGGACAATATAAACAGTTTTTAATAATTATTATTATACTAAATTAAACCAAAGATAATAAACTCAACACATTAAATAGCAATACAATGTCACACTGAGGAGTACGACTTATTGCATTTTATTGCGGTGACGGTTTCCTTGGCAACGGTACGATCGAATTCATTCTGCAATTAAAGATAAAATTTGGTGATTGTGATATTGGAAGGAAAAGTTAAATTATTATATTTTTATTGAAGAAAAACTAATTCGTAATTCCACAATTAATGAGATACCAATATTCGTAATTTCACAATAAATGATTTAATTATCAAAATTCGAAATATGTAGCTATATACTATCATAATTTGAAAAAACAAACAATTTCATATAAGATAAGGAAGGGTTACTCCAAATTCAATGCAATTTAGTGTCTCAAATCATCCTTTGCTAAAATCATGAGACTAATTTCCTCATCATTACTAACTTATAGCTGAGACACTAAAGTGTATAAGATTGATGCACTTTAGAGCCTAAGTGCATCTAAAATTCTAAACACTAGTTTGATGCACTAAAGTATCTCGCTTTGGAGACAAAGCCATAGGGTGAACTCGAGTTCACCCTATGGCTTTGTCTCTAGATCAGGGTGAGCAGAAAAAAAGCCCACAGGAAAAAAGCCCACATGAAAAATGCCCACAAGAAAAAAGCCCACAGAAAATATGCCGACAAG